>WEKW01012244.1:136261-194083 GCA_013389905.1 Sula dactylatra | reverse complement strand
CATATAATTAAATGGTAGACACAAATGATTATTTTCAGTACTCTTTAGTTTTTGTGTATATGTGAATGCTGCACAATGTTTCTTCTTAGGTTTCTCAAGCGTATTGTTTTCCTTATCTACTATCTCTGGGGTTTTTGGCATTTTTGGGGGGGTTTGTTTCATTTGTCTTTTCTTTATTTTCTACAAATTTTCTTCCAAGATACCATATGCTGCTTGATGAAATGTAAGTGTAGGGGCATCTCCTTTGAGCACGGGAACTTCTTTTGAAATACCTCGTAAAAACATACTAATCTACTTTATTTGATAGTGAACTGTGTGTATTTAAGTTTTACATTAGGTATTAAATGCTCAGTGGGATCATTAAGGGTAAATTTTTTTTATTCTTTGCTGACCTTCCCTCCCTTGATGTACCAGATGTTTTTTACTTCAGGGCTAGAAGTGTTCTGTGTGTCACAGTGCTCTGTAGGCACAGAATTAAATATGGCGAGTGGAGAGAAAAAAATGGCAAAGAATAATAATATATCAGCCATGCTAACTTTTTCTTTGTTTTTTTTTGTTGTTTTTCTTCCCCCCCCCCCAATCTGCAGTGGATGATTCAGAGCCCTTATAAAGCTGCAACTTTCTTTGGGTGCATTGGCAAAGATAAATTTGGAGAGATCTTAAAGAAGAAGGCTGAGGAAGCTCATGTGGATGCCCATTATTACGAGCAGAGTGAAGAACCGACAGGAACCTGTGCTGCGTGCATCACTAGTGATAACAGGTCAGGGGCCTTTGATATTTTCTTAAGATATAAATGCAGCTGGCATAGTGTGAGGAGCGGAATTTGTTTGGAATATTTGGCCTTGAAAAATTGTGATTTGAATGATAAAGTATTAGCACTGGTTTGAGACAACACAGGGCTGCCTGCTCACAGCTTGAGGCTGGGCGGTATTGATATACTTCTAGAGATCAGCAGTTGTAGTATGGCAGAAAAGTGTCAGATAATAATATTCTACTACTTTCTGAACTTTATAGCTTCCCATTGCTCTGGAGAGAGAAAATATGTGCGACACTAAAGTTGGTTAACAACTATGTTTATGCAGCCTACGTGAAAGCTGATTGGCATGTAAGGCATATACTTGATTGGCAAGTGAGGAATATACTTCAGGTGATAATGTGTTTAAAGAGGATAGGTGTTAGCATATAGCCTGATTGCAAGGGTTAATTTGATTTTATACAAGAGGAAAAAAAGTTATTTTTTTTGTTGTTGTTGCAGTCGTTGAGAAGNACAACTATGTTTATGCAGCCTACGTGAAAGCTGATTGGCATGTAAGGCATATACTTGATTGGCAAGTGAGGAATATACTTCAGGTGATAATGTGTTTAAAGAGGATAGGTGTTAGCATATAGCCTGATTGCAAGGGTTAATTTGATTTTATACAAGAGGAAAAAAAGTTATTTTTTTTTGTTGTTGTTGCAGTCGTTGAGAAGTTAATCTAATAACTGTAATTCTGTATGTCTACATCTTAACAATTTCTTTCGAATTTTGTCTTTCATGTTTTCATTTGCTACTTTTTTTAGATGGTCTTTGCTATATGTAAAAAAANAAAAAAAAAAAAAAAAAAAAAAAAAATCACTTCTCCAGAACTCTATGATATATTCAACCTTTCCTCTATTGTAGACTATGAACAATGGTCTTTGTGGTATTTTGTATGGTTTCAGAGCATCCCGTAAGCAAGAACCTGTTTATAGAATGATTTGTTTTGGGTATTGTAATAAAATTAATAAAAACAATAATTTCAGAAAGAGGTAGTGAAGACAATAGGCATTTATCTTGAGCATGTCCCTTTGCTTTCTTCGTTCTCCCTCCACCCACAACACTTGAACTTATGTACTGCTTCTTTGCTGATTACCTCCTGACGATTTTTTTAAGGTTTCAAATCCAGCCAGTCAGGTCTGCCTTAATCGTGAGATGTTACCAGCACACACCAACCCTCCTTGATTTCTGCCAGTATCTAAATTTTCTGATACTAGATATTGAAACAATAATGAAAATTATATCGGTTACCCTGAAGAATATTTTCTTTTTGGCTCTCAGTAAGAGCAGAATTTCTGTCATTATCCTTTTTGGTTTCCCTCTGTGGCCTTCGGTGCCATTGTTCCTGAGGAATTACTCTTTCCCTTTCAAAGCAGTATCAGGAGTTGGTAGAATTTATTAAGGTAAGATAGCTGTCGGATAATTAAAATCCACACCAAACTTCCTGAGGAGTTGGTGAATGTTTTGGATAGAATTAGAAAAGGCAATAGGGAGCAACGTGAACTGAACCTGAGAGCCAGGGGAGGGAGAATTTTTCCATGTAATATGTAGAGCCCTGGAAAAATTTTAGTTACAGTGGACATCTGTTCCAAACCCCTGCAGAGTGCAGGGGCAACTTTGAAGCTAGACCAGGTTTTTCAGAGCCATGTCCAGCTGGGTTTTGAATATCTCCAAGGATGGAGGTTGCACAACCTCTCTGGGCAACCTGTTCCAGTGTTTGATCACTCTTCGTGGGAGAAATTCTTTTGATGATACCCAGTTGGAATTTTCCTTCTTCCAGCTTGTGTCTGTTCCTTGCGTCCAAGAATAGTCTGGCTCCATCTTCTTTGTAAACTTTCACTAGATATTTGAAGATGGCAGGAAGGTCTCCCCTTAGTTACCTCTTCTTAAGGCTCACCCAAGCCTTTCTTCATTTTTTAAGTGTTTCAGCTCCCGAATAATCCTGATGGCCCACTGCTGGACTCACTCCATTATGTCAGTGTCTTCCTTGTAACGGAAAGCTCAAAGCTGGACACGGAACTCTAGATGAGGTCTGGAGACCAGAACAGAGGTTTTCCTCCATTCTGAATATATGACTTCCTTTGTCCTGCTGGCTGCATGCTTGCTCATACAGACCAGGATGTGATTTACCTTCTCTGTGCAGATGCAGTGCTGACTCGTGTTCCAAGCCTGGTCCACCAGCACCTCCAGGTCTTTTGCTGCAAAGCTGTGTTGTATCCTGTCAACGTTCAGCCTATATTGTTGCTTGGGAGTTATTCCATCCTAGTTGCATGACTTTGCATTTGCCTTCAAGTTTCCTGTCAGCCCAATTCTCCGGGCTTTTGAAGATCCACTGAATGATAGACAGCCCTGTCCTCCAGCTTATCAACCTGTCCCTCCCAATTTAACGTCATACGTAATATCTTACTCTCAGGAATGAATGTACATACTCAGTGGAGGAAGAAAGTTCAT
Source organism: Sula dactylatra (assembly GCA_013389905.1). Classification (NCBI taxonomy): domain Eukaryota; kingdom Metazoa; phylum Chordata; class Aves; order Suliformes; family Sulidae; genus Sula; species Sula dactylatra. The sequence continues at coordinate 190,836 of WEKW01012244.1, read as the reverse complement.
TCATCTTCATCTAGAGTTTTGACATTAATTATGTCTACAGACTTCCCCCTTCATCTCCAGGATCCACACTCAGTTTTTCAAAGAGAAGACAAGCAATAAAGATGTTTCTGCTCTGTGAGTCTCTCTCTCTTCAGTCACACAGTGTCTGTGAACGTATCCTGTAGCAATCACCGTTTCCTAGATGACATGATGGGAAACTGAAGTCAAGACTGTCCATAGACATACATCATGAATTCAGGAAAAACACGTGCATCTTTTGCCATGCATCTCAATGGAATTTAAAAGTTTAGGTAAAATTATTCATAACAATGGCTGCAGGTAATTTTTTACCTTATTAAGCAGTATGTTTGGTTTGCTAACGTAAAGCAGTTTTCTCAAGCGTTTGCTCAAACACTAGAGTCAGTGGCTCCATCTCAATCGCTGTTTTAGAGCATGCTTTAGAGCGTGCAGAGAGTACAAGAGACTTATTTCCCTCCGTGGGAGATAGAAAGAAATGCCTGATGGCTGCTGCTAAAGGCTTTATTGTGCAACCCGCTATCTTCTAGTGAGAACAAGTTTATCCTCAATCTTCAGTTACCCTCTGATTGTTTCTCGGTTTTCAGCATTTTCTGTATTTGTAAGAATCACTTCAACCTGGCCCAGCCGATACCTCTATTAATTGACTAATCTCTTGTCCCAGCTGAGGTATGTGCTAACTTCCTTCCTTCTTCAGGTGATTCAGCTTTCTTGTCTCTTTTGGGGGAGCTGGCTAATAGCACTCCAGGTGTTCCCAGTAAGTGGTTGTGTATATTTATGTTCCAGATGTCCTTATGTGAACGTTTCTTGTTTCTGCTAAGTCTGTCTAGCTTTTTGCAGGAAAGGGTTCTGAGCTAATTCCTGATTACCACTCTGAATTTCCTAGCTTAGCAATACTAATACACTTCATTTTCTCAGAGCTTTTCAAGAAAATCCTAACGCCTGATTAAACTCTAAAGTAGTACCTACACTCTGTCATGATCTGTGACTTGGATTTGTGCGTTCTGTTCAGAAATACCCACAGGCACAGAGTCTCCATTAAACTTTGATTTGAAGCACTCTGGCTGTCTCCAGTTACCATATTTCACTGAAAAAACATCTACCTTCTCTGTGTCCCACATGTTGAATTTAGTGCTGTTAGAATTACAGTTTTAATTTGGAAAAGCTTGGTGCTATGTGTGCAGTGTAACAATCCTTTATTACACATCACGTGCAGAGCATCTCTACGGTTGGATGTAGCCACCAAGAGCTAGGTTTACACTGTCAGGGGCATGTGGTAAGTGTAAGGAAACATATAGAGAGTCTTTGCTTAGTTTTCTGGAACGTAGTTGCTTTTCACTTAGTAACAGACAAGATTTTTCCAGCTAGGTTCTTGATAGATATTTAGGGTTTGCCAAAACTGAAAGATTTAATTTGCTTTTTAAATTTGGTTTACAGAAAATTGCCACAGTTATGCATATGTCTTTCTTGGATTTACTTGGTTCTCCTGTGGATTTCCTGTCATTGAAATGATAATATTCATCAAGAATGAAACTTCTTGCCCTGTTACTTGTACTGCTGCAGAGGCTTGGTCTAAAATATTATTTTTAAATTTTCCAAATTCACATTAGTTCTCATTGCCTTTAGGCTTTAGAATTAGAGAGATAAGCCCCAAGAATATTCCTGGGATGAAATGACACAGAACTGTGCTATGTATTTTGATATATTCAAAAAAAGTTAGTCTAACCTTTTGGTTTAAGTTTTATGTACTTGGTCCGTTTAACTTACAGGGATTGTCAGTGATGAGTGCTTCAGGAAGTTTACGGGGGACTTGGTTGCTGTCTTCATAAGAGATTCTTTTGGGCTTTTGTTTGCTTTTTGTTGAATAGGACAAAGACAAACAGTGATAGTGGAAAGATGCTGTTTTGAGGTGGACTAAACTTTGAAGAATTCCTAGTGCCCTTCCCTCCTAACACCTGTACGCGATACTCGGTCTGGAGGCAGAAGCGTGACGCAGGAGAAGCAGAGTAGCAATTCACGCCGACCTGTTGTCTCTGGACTGTAGTAGCAGTTATATGGAAAAGGATGATACATGTAGCATCAATTGTATGCACGTTAGAGAAGGCAAACGTTTTCAATAGCTCTATGTTGTATGTGTAATTATACGTGATATATCTGGCTAATGTATTTAAAAATCACGGAACAGTGATGCGTTAATGTTAAAAGGCATCCTATGACTATTAAATCTTGAAAATGAACTTTAAAACTCGGTGTGCCAGCATGGAAATGTCTGTTTCCCCAACTCCCCTTCTCTAAATACTGGATGTTATTAAACATTCTCATAATAAAATTGCACAGAAGGATTTGGTCGTGGTAGCCAGAGTGGAGAGCTAGTGTATAACCATCTTTTTATGACCTGTTTTTAGTAGTACATCTGTAAGTTTTGTGTGTTTCATAAGGCTGAACTGAATGGCTGAAGAGGAGGATTTAAAATAGAATGTGTCTTACATGTAACAGAGTAAATATGATACAAGTGCTTTTGTTCTCGCTAATGGAAGTTGTGTCCCATGGCTTGTGTTGTAACTTGTTAGGAAAGAATGAAGTACAAATGAGGGTTTGGTAGTTTTCCAGTAATACACAGCTAAGCCAAAGATTTCTTTTTTTGCAGTTCATCATCTAAAAGTAGCAATGTGACCCTTTTTCATTTGCTAAAGGAAAATATGAGCCTAACACGGAAAAAAAACCCCAAACAAACCCCTTTTTAAATAATATAACTATTAATTGGAAAATGATAAAGGCAAGACAGACAAATCCATCAACTTTTTTGTTCTATTGAGGGAAAATACTTTTCAGAAGATAAACGGGAGTAGCTACTTTCCTTTAGGTGTTAGGTGCTGGAGGAGTTGTAATGAAAATCTGCAGATCCTGTACCGTACAGAGGGGGTTGATCGCTAGAATGCATCAAGGGTTGATTCTAAGCAAATGAAGGCACATGAACGGTATGATAGTGATAGGTTACATAAACTATGTAGGTGGATTTAAAATACATTATTTAAATATATGGTTTAAATTTAAATTTAAAATATATTGTTTATATATTACGAAATGGTCAAATAAAGTATATGTGGTTTATGGGGCTCTTTGTTAATTGCGTTTATGTTCCTTCAGATCTTTGATCATCTTTGAGAAATTTTGCTCTCTGTGACAAATTTGCAGTAGTGTTACTTAAAGAGGAACTAATGCCTGGTTTTTAATCACTTTCAGGTCTCTTGTAGCTAACCTCGCTGCTGCTAATTGCTATAAGAAGGAAAAGCATCTTGATTTGGAGAAGAACTGGAAGCTGGTGGAAAAGGCCAAAGTTTATTATATAGCAGTAAGTTCAGCTTCTTTCAAATTGCCAAAATTCGTGTTACAACACTGTGACGTTTAAGCAATGAACATGTCTGTTGCATATGGTTTAGGACGATTTCTTCAAAGTCAGAGGAAATGACTGCTTCAGTTTCAGCGTAGTTTGATTTCTTCGAATTTAAATGTACAAATGTAGAAGTACGTTTTAGTTGTGTGCTTTCTTAAATTAGTGGGGGAAAATCATAAGAACTAAACATATTTTCAGAGCTTTTGTAGTAGTGCATCAAATTTACATTTCACATTTTCTAGTAAATTGTTGTGAAGGATGCACAAATTATGTAGAAAAACACTATTAGCATAATTATTCACTGCAAACAGTTTGAGCTTATTTGTGTGAACAATCTTAATTGCTGTTTATTCCATAGTAATTACTACGGCACCTTATAACTCAATATTTCAGAAACAATGATTGTGACAAATCTCTTGAATGTGGGCGGTGGGGCAAACTGATTTTAATGATGAAATCTTACTTCTGGAATAAAGGGGTTTTGAGGATGGGGCATTACTAGATTGACAATTAGTATTCCTTTTTTACCATCCAGAATGAATCAAGCCAGATTAGTGTATTTGTGTAGATTACATCTTGCCTAAATAGAAGTGGTGAATTTGTTTTCATCTTGCTCTCAAGTTGAGATGGCTGATCAAAATTAGCAAACATAAAACATCTATGACAGATCCAAAACTCATAACACGCATGTAATATATGGATTCTGTATGACAGCTGCTTCCATTCCGCTACCTGAGCTATGTGGGAACAGCTGGTAGGAAGTGTAAAAAATTGATTATCCAGGAGGAACACATTCATTGAAAACACAGTTATTTCTTTTAGCTAGTTTTAATGTCTCCTACAGCCTGTTAGTGTGCACTGCTGTAGGCTTTACATGGTTGTTATTGATTCTTGCGTATGGCCAAGACTGCCCCTTTGTAACTGTCAAAAATACTTATAACCTTCTAAGTATACAAAGAAAATACATCCCACTGCTATGACCTATACGTTTGTGCTGCAGATAAAAAAATACATAGGTGCATTGTCTACTCATTCTTTTATTTCTGTTTTTCAAGCGTTCTGAGGTTTTTATTTCCCAATAATTGTACCTCAGTCTTTTCCAAATGCCGTGCTTAGGAATTAATGCTGTTGGCTAGAAAAATATTGAAAGGCTTAGAGTAGAGTTTAAATAAAGAAGAATGACAAATGTTACCAAATCTATACTGCACTGAGTTTTGGGTTGGTTTGTTTATTTTTTGTTTGGGTTTTTTTTTTATTTTTTATTTTTTTTTAATTTTACCGTGCTTATATATAATTACCAACGAAGCTTCCAATACAATTCAGAAGAATTAAACTTAGTGGAGATGCTGCAGGAAAAGTGGGAAACGTTACACGAGGTGAAAAACAGGCCTGGGTTTTTTAACATGTAACATTCATCTTATTTTAGCTCCAAAGCCGCTGTTCTGTGTTCAGTCAGTTTGATCACTTAAGTTTTGACTAGGTGATTCACTACATTTATTTTCAAATATATTAAAAGCTGTTCTTCAGATGCCAGTTCTACGACATCTAAGCTTTGACTAAGAGACGGAGAATTATTGTGCTAAACTGAAAATAAAACCCAAGCTGCGCATTTGTTAATGGGTAAATGAATAACACTGAAGTGCTAATAAATTGTATTAGATATTTGCAAAACGGAATGCAGATTAGGGAAGCATCCGATGGCAGAAGGAGATCAGTTGGGTAAAGAACCTGGTTCACACCTGTAGCAAAAGCGCTCAAGGATGGGTTCATCTAAGAGATTTCCCGGACAGTGTTATCACTTCGTGTTACAGATTGCATGTGTCACTTCCCTTAAGGAAAGGAGGCAGTGCGTAGGACCGTACACCTTCCCTCATGCTGCAGTGCGTTCATGCCCTTTTATTTAGCTTCTTTACCTTCAGGTGTGTAGCAGTTTACCAGATGAAACAAAACCACGTAGTGAACGATTACCACTCCTGACGTGCAGGGTGGCTCTCCGAGTCATTAACTCTTCTGCTGTGGTCCGTCTTCACCGTAGTCTTGTTACCTTCCTTGGCTTTGCACTGTGCGTATGTTGCTTTTCATTTCCTTCTTTCTATCCAACTGTCACCTCTTTCTTGGATTGCATTAGGATGTATGTTAGTGACAGATACTTATTCTGGAAATCCGTGTCCTGAGATTATCAATCTATTTTCTTGGCAGAGGAGGGCAGTTGTTGCTTTAGGACAGGTCTGTGATATCCTGTGGTCATCTGTATGTGCTTCCCAGAATAGATAATATGCTTTCTCAATGCAGCATTCAGCAGAATGGCCCTCAGATGAAACTTCGGTCTGAAATCTAATCGATTCACTGAGGGAGGAGTAGGTACAAAGGAAAAGATAGTGAAGCCGTGACAGAACCCTTAAAGACAACTTCTGTTACCATGAATGAACACAATACATTTATTTTAGCCATCTGGTAATCAGATCCGGCAGACAAATTGGAGAAAGTCTAGCAAAGAATAGGACCCTGTAAATCACAGATAGAAGCGAAATACAGAGGCTGCCCCAGCTTTCTCAAAGATGGTAAACTTTGAAGGTGTATTTTAATCCTTTAAAATTACTCTACTTTGTACCATTTAAGATAGATTACATGGACTGTCAAACTCTATGCAATTTTGTTCCCTTCTCCAGATATAATTCATATACTTGCAGTAATTTCTACCACTGACATCATATCTTCCAGTCTGTCATATTCATTTCGCTGTGGATCAGCTAGCTGTGCCACTGGTGTCTGATNGGGTGTTCAATTTTTTTTTCTTTCTTTCTGTGAATCTGCTTTCTGTCAGGACTTGCATTTTAGAATTCTTACGTGTTAGCGTTGCATCTTACAAACTTGGGTGATAAAACTCCATANTTAGAATTCACTGTGAGGGATTTTATTTGGTTCCTACTGGGGCTAGAAAATGTCTCTTCCTCAGACATTTCCCTTATTTCAGAATAAGTTGAGAGTTATGATAACACTAAACGCTGTCATTCTGTCTCTGAAATTGTGAATGGCACACAACCTGANCATATTTGGGCACCTTGTTTGCCTTACTTTCAGAGGCATTTAATCAACTGATGGCAGTACTGTATTTATGTAGGCATTTCTAAGAATTCTATAACGTCTTGGGTTGTGGGGGTTTTGTGTTGTCTTGGGCTTGTTTGGGGGTTTTTTTAAGATCATCAATGTCTTTAGCGTCGACTGAAATCTATGGGAGTTGCTGGTACTCAGTTTCTTTGACATTGCACACAAACATTTTAACATTTTTAATGCAACTTGCAGTATATAGCTATTAATTTAAAGAACTTACGAAGGCCTGGAATGCAAAGTTATTTTTATTGTCAATGTTTTTGGTTAAAAAAAAATCTGCTGGTAAGAGTTACTTAGGAGAGCAGAAAAACTGAGGAGAATTTTAGTTGACATTTGACTCCAGTTACGTTGGAGTCCCAATATTATGACTCCCTTATGTTACTAATGTGAGTAAGGGATTTTACACTTGTCCTTTCACAATGGGAAGAAAATGGAAAAGGAGAAAATGCTTTCCTTCATTGAAAGCTGCACTTGACCTTGTGAAATCTTATCTCTGTGACAACTGGTACTGCTTGCTTGTACAGGCAGCTGAATTCTAACTTTCTGCCCGTATTTGACCATTATTGCCACAAGCGTGGTGCTTCCCTGGTGTGTTTTCTCTTGCTCCAGTTGGCCATCCTTATTTCTGCCAGTTATTTAGCTTTACTCAGTTTGTTCTTCAGTCCAGCACCTGCATTCATTCAATGTTTGCAGTTGGAGTCATTAGGTGGGTGAAACACTGTCATTTGATGCTAATATTATCTGGGTGCTGAAGTAATAAATGTCTTCTTGAAAGTTCCTTCTGTGCTTCAGTTTTTCTTTTTTTTCCTTAAATACCTTTCTTCAGTAAGCATATGAGGTGGCAGTATTGACTGCAGGTAGGTTCCCAGTCTGTAGTAACTTCAGTCTTAGCCTAGAATGCATCGGTTAAGTGGCTCCCAAAAACCAAACAGATCTTCCTTTAATAAAATGCTTGTCACTTTTCTGTACAAAGAAAAATAGTAGATTGTTGTTTAGGGACTGTATTTGAATTTGGCTTTTTTGTGTGCTTAAAATCTCTTCTCAGTAGTATCTGCATAGAGTTCTTGCCTGGCCATCTCATGTAGGTGCGGCATTGCTGATGCTTATGCTTATCTGTGTTCATTAAAGAGATGTGGGGCCATTTCTCACCGTACTTCATGCATTATGATCCCTTGTCTTTGCTTCTTGAAATTACATTGCCTGAAAGCTTCAGCTCCTGCGCTACCGGTTGTAGGTAGAGAGTAGATAAGACTTACTTCAGTGCAGCTGAATTTTGGGATGCTCACTTTCGTTATTGCCATACAACTTTTTGTTTATAGAGAAGATAACACTTTCACTCAGTCAGCTTTGCATGGGCTGTTTTTATTTCACAATCCATAAAAGTTTAAAGCATTCTCTTCTACTTCCATGTAGCAAATAATAGAAATTTCTCAATGGTGATGCCCTTCAGTTGTACTACATCAAGTGTAAAATTTTCTAATACTGCTTAGATTTGTTAGCCCAGAGTTAAATTACATTCACCACCTTCAGCATCGCTTTTGTGTTTACAAAGTTAATGGCAAGTGTGGTTTATTTTGATGTTAATGACAGTTCTGATGAAGGCCAGGTGTTGTGGTCTTTGAGTTTCAAGTAGGAAATGTCGTGTGTTGCAGCATGTGATAATGAACCCAATGTAACGTACCTATCTGCTGGAGAAGTTTTCAAAGCTCCAACCGCCCTGGTGTGTTTCAACAAGTACTGTGGTATTTTTGTATTTATTTTCTTTTAATGCTTAAGTGCTTGTCTAAGCAGAGAGATACCGTGGTGGTGTAGTGGGCTTGATGGTAGAATTATCTGGTTTCAGCATGAGTCTGTCAAAATATGAGCTTGATGTCAGCAATGCATAGCAAAGCTTAAATAACATTCTGCAGTATTTTACATGGGGTTTGGCTATTCTACTCGAGAAAAAATGCTGATTATTATAACAATGTAAGTATAAATGAAATTTCTTTTGTGCTGTCTCCTCCTTTCAGAGGCATGTTCAGTGAAGGCATTTTTATTGTAATTTACTGCTATGATGAGTATGATAATTTACAACGGGTTGTGATAGGGTTTTTTCTTTGAGATGTGCTGGATCTGTGTGTGCATCATGCGGAACGAGAGACGTAGACACTGGCAGGAATCAAAATATCCCCTAAAAGAGACATTTGTTTGAGTAACTCCACAATAGCTTTTTTTCCCATTGATAACTTTTGCCATAGTGCCGTGGCATCGGTATGTATGCCATTTGACATGCAAAACTATTTCTCACAATAATGAATAGGTTTTATGGCCGGGAAAACACCATTCTGAATGTCTTAACCATAAAGGAGAAGCTGCAGGCAGCAGCAGTCAGCTGTGGCCTTTTTTGCCGGCCTGGGACAACATGGCCTTCCTGAAACCCACCATCGCGAGGGATTGTGTTTCCTGGAAGTCGCAGCTGACGTGTGACGCCGTCATTGTGGAGGGATGATGGACTGTCGAACCAGGACGCAGGTCTGCCGTTGACTGGCTTCCAAAACAAATATGGGAAAAATACTTCCTCCCTCGTAAATACGGAAATTCCAGCGTTATTTCTTTGATCAAAATGCGAAAAAGAGCTTTGCCTGAACTGGCAGCAGCGTGTGCTGTGTCATTCTGTGATGTGTTCAAGGTGTGGTGTGCATTATGCTACCATTTCAGGTATAACTGCTCATGCACAGATAATTTTGCCAGTGTTTTCTCAAGTAACTCAAGAGGAAAAGTGAATTAGAAACTTTTCTTTCTTTTTTTTTTTTTGTGAAGTTTGATCCTCAAGATTTCATTCTTTGAAGATGAATGCTGTGTACTTTATGCAGAAAAATGCATCATCAACTTTTAGAAAAGATTGTACCTCCTTTTCCCGTAATAGAAAATTAATGAGAATCTGTCTAACATCGTAAAAATATTTATTTCTGAATGTTCACCTCTGTTATTAATTATATTTATTTATATGAAGAATACACACGTTTCCTTTCCTGTCAGTCTCCTCCTACCCCAGTAGCCTTTAAATTGCAGATACACTTCTTCAGCACAGTAATTAGTGAAGCTCAGTCATCGCTCCTTTTATCATGTGATTTTTGGGTGTTTTTTAGAAGAATGCATTATTAGAGCACTTACACAGCCAGCCTAGCTGCAACAGCCAGGCGGCAATAGCAGTGCCATTTTTCACAAAGAAAATGTTGAACAGGAGCCAAATGTTTGGTGGCAGAGTCTGTTGCTAGGAAATCAAGTTCCTGAGGCGATTAATGACAAAGCAAGCAATAACAAGAAGGCAGAATTACAGATTTAAAAGAGAGGGAGAAAAAAAGTGGTTGGTGTTATAATTACCCAAAGAAATCCGTACTCATTAAATTGGCTGTTTTTATGATTGACTTTAATTGGAGGTTAGCTCAGATATTTAGCTCCTTTCCCACCCCTTTAAACACACACATGCACATAATCTGTAGAACTGCAGACTTGTTTTTCTAAGCATTGAGAGGAGCTTGCCCTGTAATTTGATCCCCACTGACAGATGCATTTTCTATGCTGCCATTTTGAATTAACCTATTGTGCAACAATTTTCCTCAGCTCTGTTGAATAAAACATCAAGTCTTATTACCTCAGATGGATTTGATAGAGTAAAAGAATGTACTCCTAGCTGAAGTAGACTATTTGCAGTGAGTTCAGTGATTTGAACTCTGCCAACAAGCACCAATAATTTGTGATGTATACTTAAAGAACGAGGGAGAGAAGAGCCACGTGGGGGGTCTTTTTGGCTGTATGAAGTTCAAACGCAAACCTCGGAGTAATATTGTTGTTTGTGCTAAGGTTATTCCCCAAGATCAAGCCTTTTTAGTTAAGGCATGTTAACTGAGATTTTTACCATTAAGCAGATGGGGTTTGAACCGGAGATTCTCTTACCCCTAGTGGTTATCCAAACCGTTAGGCTACTGTGGGACTAGAAAAATAAAAAGCCATCCCCCTCTCCCAGAAACCCCAGCAGCTGGATTTTTCCTCTGAGACTTCTTCTGTGAAGAGAAATTTTCCCTCGTAAAGTTAAACTGGAATAAATGACGTTTTAAAATTATTTTAAATTCCGAATAGTTTGTATCCTGTGGTAAGGGAAGAACAGGCTTTCACCTTATTCGCTTTTCTCCCCAATTAGAAAAACTTACGCAGTCAGTTCAACAAAATTTTGGCACAGAAATGGGGAGGCAACTGACCCTGACATTTAAATCCTGTCATGTTTCATCGATCACGTTCAAGACGATATTCCCTACTTGCAGCAAGTGATAAGTGAGAAAATATCCTTTTACAGTATCTGTAAGCGAACATGCAGGAGCTAACTCTGAAAGCTAAATGATGCCATAGCTCTCCAAGTTTCCTAATCGAACAGTGAAACAATAGAACCACGCGTATTCTGTCCAGCAATACCCACATTACTAATCAGATGCCAATGCCAAGCTGTCTGCTTTGTTAAATACCCATGTTCCCTGAGGCAAGAAGACAGCTGCTATAACTACTACGAAATTTGGTAGCTCAATCTATTCTTGCTACCCTTGGGCTATCAAGCTACTGTTAATTCAGACCACCCCAATTGGTATACTTTAGGGATTTTTTTCAAAGTGTTTGTAATTAAAATGATAAAACATCATCATTACTCCAAAGATGTTGTGTGCGCTTTGTATTTGACAGATACCTACAGAGATAAACCCAGCATGTAATTTTCATTGACATAATGGTTGTGATTGCATTACCCTTTTAAAAGTATATTGGTTGGGGGTTTTTTTGGCGGGGGGGCATGCTTTTATTTCATTAACAGAATTTGTAAATCTGTTGAAATACTAAATCGGTCTCTTGGTTGCAAGCTACTCGTCTGCAAAGGCTGAGTTGGGGGGAGCGGTGAGAAGAGGCGTTCGGCAGGGCCAGCTCTGCCACCAGGGACAGGGACCCGCTGCAGAGACCTCTGCTCCCAGGTGCCTCTGCCTTCAGGGACACTGAGTCTCAAATCATATGTAAAGTCTGCGCAGACTTAACACACTATTTAAATGTAAATTAAAAAGGGAAGCCTTCATACTCTAAGGGGTGAGGTGAGTCAATTTGAAGGGAAATTTTTACTGCAGAACCTCTTGCAAGTCAGCCTTTATTAGATGCTCTTTTTATGAGAGCACAAGAATTTTGTCTGTTACCACGTCAACTTTGTTAGAGCAAAATCTCAAAACTAAAGCACCAGCAAATCGAGGAGTTAGAAGCTCTGACTGAAACAGTAGTGGTTCTATCTTGAATTATTTCTTGTTTCAGTACTTCTCTGATAAGGTTTAAAAAGAATCATTTGTTTAAGACTGTTCTGAAGACTAAAACTTGAAATCTGTGAACTTTGCTAATTTGAGGTAACTTGATTATTTTGGATGCTGGGTACCAAAATTTATAATAAATTGGTAGTCACCACTCCATGTACAGTTGATTGGAATTTGGGGTTCCACCTTTCTTCCAAAGGAGCTGGTCTCATGAACACGTGGAGATGTTGTAGTCTGCATAACCTTGGCATGTGTATTCTTTGTGTCTGTCATCAACTGCCATGTTAAAAACAGCGTGTAAATACTACAGCAATTGTGCTCTGTTTTACATGAAGAAAGTTGATTTTTAACAGCAAAAATTATGTGCCTGTGTGTAATTTGAGAGCTGAGTTAAGCTATTTATGGTAGCCCACTACTTGGTGTGAAGTTGAAATTAGAGTTCCATTTATTGTTTACGTGTGTAATAGGGATAATGCAGTTGTTCAAATACAAACCTCGTTTTTCCCTTGCAAAAAGTTAGGATTAATGATTTGCTTTGAAATGAGGACTCTGAAATGATCACATTTGTGCTTATTATTTCAAAGGCAGTAACTTTTGCACTAAAATTTTAGAACGTTAAAGTGTATACATAGGGCAAGGGGATTCATATTGCTTCCTCTCAGCTCAAAAACTGAACTGTACTGAATGGCATTGATCTACGCTGTAGACTGCAGGTGTTTTGAAATAGCAGGGGTTGCAAGCAGGATAGGGACCTGAAGGTTACTTCTCGATTCTGCAAGTAACAATTATTTTAAAAAGTAAAAATGGTTTTACAGCATAAGCTAATCGATATCCTAAAAATCTGCGTCAAGTAAATTCTAGTGTGCTGCATTGTGCTTAGCAACTGTGTGCTTAGGGTAAAAAAGTATTTTGCAAAAATGCTTCTGCACAGGTTTTCAGTGATAACCTATTAAACACGTTAATAGTATGCCTTGCAGATTGGGCTTTTTACAACTTTGTGATAGATTCTGTAGCCCTTTAGGAGGCGGAAGGGCCGAGTCCAGCCAGCCTTGTTTGTTATCGAGTTTATTTGAAAAAGGAATTGACTGATTGCAAAAACAGGGTCTGGAAGTTCATTTGAAAGAAGCTATAGGACGTAAGACAAATCCTGGACTGGCCGTGGTGCAACAGAGGAAAAGACCTTTCCCCTTTCTCAGGGGACATCTGCTTTAGTTCAGATCTTCATGGTGTTTTCTGAGTTTCTTTTTAAAGAATGGAAGTGTGCCCTAAAGACAGGGCTGAGCAGGTTTTGTCATATGGCTTTAATCCTTCTAGTTGTGGGGGTAATGCTCAATCAGCAGCGCGCTGGGTCACTTGCTTGGTAAATGTGCTTCAGACTGGTATGGTCAAAAGAAAGAAGATCTCCCCTTTTTCTTTTCTTCTTCCTTTAATAAAGGATAGAATACTTAAGGAAGTACTAAATTCTCTGAATAAGTAACGAGTGTTGTTTTAGAAGAAGTTTCCAAGTTGGAGAAATAGAGGTAGACACTGTTTCTTTCTAAGGCGTATCCAGACCATCATGGTAGCAGGTAGGGCTTGACTCATAAAACATCATTTTAGCAATATGAACAAGATAAAAAAAAAACCCAGTACTAATCCTTGCAAAGGCTTGACTTAAACAAAAGCTAAGGGCACTTAGATTTTGTCCACAATAGAAGGATTTTGCTGATGCAGCTGCTGTGGAAAATCCTCCTGGGGATTTACACTTCTCTCCGGCATAAGCACCCTAATGTGGAGACAGTTTATAACAGCTGCTACACCAGCAGAAATGCTCTCACCTTCCCAGACTAATTGTACTTGTAGCAAAGTTTTTATTGGCAGGACTGTCATGGTTAAGGACAATGGGGGTTCTTCATGTTTCTAAATAATGTAGCTGCTCAGGCAAAATATCAGCATATTCAAGCCATAGTCTGAGTTCATAGTCCATAGGTATTGCAAAGCCCTTTATAAATCACAAGGTTTCCCATGTGTACTATGTGGCTAACAACGTCTAGCCCTTGAAGATCTGTAGATGAGAAGATCTGTCTTGTTACCACCCTTTATGCTGAAGTTCCTGAAGTTCTTTTGCAGAATACCACCACTCCTAATAGTTTTGTGCCAACTATGCTATTGCCAGATGCGATATAACAATACTTTCCTGCAAATTTGAAAATGGTGGGGAACAGCAGTTAACAGTATTTAGCATGAAATATGCCTCAGCATATGCCTCTGAACATGTCTTTTTAAGACCATATGGAGTATAATTGGTGCTGAACAACATTGAGGTGTTTTGTGAAAAGTAAAGGCTAAGTATTATAAAGAGTCATAAACTCTTAAAGAGTGAGACAAATGGAAGAAATGGGAGAAAGAAGGGAGGTACTGAATTTTCTGTCTCACTCTCTCTGCATAACCTGAAGAGAGAGACCCCAGTGTTTTTAATAGATTTCTTTTCACAGTAGGGTTAGGATTAAGAAATTCAGCAAAACAATGGCCGATAGTGGGCACGGAAGGTGGCGTGAGTCATTGGGATGAAGCAGAAGCAACCTTATCGTTCATTGAGAGCATCCAGGAGAATACTGGCAGTTACAGCTGGTCTTACTGTCATTTGCACTCTTTGTGTATGGAATTCTTAAGGCACTTGATCACAGCAAAGTAAGGTAAGAATGAATTTCATCCTTAAATATGAATTTCCCCTGTCCTTTGGGGGCTGGAGTCAAAACTTAGAGTTTTTATTAATTAGTTTATTAAGATATCTTATTTTCAAGAGACAATTTAGAATTAGTGGAGCAATGTGCTAAAATCAAAATTCCTCACCATTTCATTGATTTTAATCATGAACTGTAGCTGAATGTAGAAAAAAATTTACAAATTATAAGTGGTTGAAAATTTTCAATTATATGAAGGATCCAATTTTCTTTAGAAAAAAGAAAAGAGAATTTTTCAATGAGCATATATATATATACATATATAAAGGACAGCAAGCGTTCATTCCCCAGAACTAGTGCTGTCCCTAAGTGCTTCTTTATACTGCTGAGAATGGGCTGAAGAGAGTTTCTGCTGAGGGCTGTAGATTCTTATCTGCCTAATTGAGCCATCATTTGTTGACAGGAGGGAAATCATGTGACCTGCCTTTAATGCATTTCTCAGTAACAGCAGGAGTGTAAAATGTAGTTATGGAAGACGAACAGAAAACGTTAACGTTTTTTAGAATGGTCTCCTAAAAGGAATACTGTGAGGTTTGTATTGCAGCAGAGTCAAATGTTTGGACGTTCATACGGTAAATACGTTCAATAGAATCATCAGATTCTAATTATTTTGAAAGCATTGAATTTCTTTCTATTACAAAGCCCCCAAACCTTCAGAATATGAATTTAATAAGTTCTTAGTTTTAGCAGTATGACGGTAAAATTATGTCAGTAGAATTGAAAGCAGGTGTCATCTTTCTTTTCTTTTGAGCAAAAATGCCTGCAGAGTAATCTGCCCAGCTGCAGAGTTGGTACCAAGTGTTGTACAGCGGTAAAAGGAACAGTAGAAGACATTTGGTATTATCATTTAGTAGAGAAGTACCAGAAAAGGGTATTAAAAAACCCCTGTAACTGGAGGAGCATACTCTACTTCATTCGGTCCATCTAACACATCAATTTTATATTAAACTTCAGTCATGCTCCCTAATCACATACGTGACTTTATAGAACGTAGAATTACAGGCATGCTGCTGGTTTTCTGAGATGTCTGTTTGCCAGAGTAGTCTTCCCCCCCCACCCCCAGGTTGAATTAATCTCATCTGTCAGAAGAATTAATTTCGATTTTGTTTTTAAAATAAGCGATTACCGGCTGCTCTGTTGATGAAGTGATATCATAGGTTGAAGATAGAGGCAGAAGACAGCAGCAAAACCACTTGAGCATGATACGTAGAAATCGCGTAACGGAGGGACCTGAGACTGGTATAGCTCTGGAGGTTAGCTTACCAAGGAGTGGATGATCTGATCGTGTCTGCTGATTTTCGTATCGCTAGCAGTCGTGTCACCACTGACCTGACAGGGAAGAGTAGCAGAAGAGTACTCGAGTCTTTCTGCAACTGCAGATAGCTGTAGGAAATCCTCTAAGCTGAAAACAGTTGGCAGCTGGAAGAGTATTGTATGTGCTTCTCTTGTTTCACTCTCGTCTAGACATCCACTTGTGGCTGCTGTTGGGATGTGATACTGGACTAGGAGGACCTTTGAGCTGATAATTTACTATTGCAGCTTTTAAGTTCAAAAAATTCATGGCTTGCACCTTTCATTCTTTATTTTTGACCTAGTGAGAGATGAAAAATGTGAACAATAATGAAAAGTAAGACAAAATTGTTAGAGGTGAAAAGGAAAAGTATAAATCTTTAGATGTTAGTAAAAATGCTCCTGGGCATGTTATAACATTATGTCTGTTACTCTTTTGCATAGAAAGAACACGCATACTGTAATGTTTTACTTTCAGAAAAATTGTGATAATATTAATACAATAGAGAGCAGCTCACACACTTGCGAACCACGGCAGAGCATTTACTGTGTTTTCCACAGCTTTCAAGCTATTGGTTTTTAGATTTGAAAATAGATTTTGTTAATCCATAATTGTCTTGAGCTTGTATTACCAACTAGAAAGAGACTCAACAGTTAGTATCTGCCCCGAAGGCAAATTTCTTTATTCTGACTGTACAATGTAATAATATGTAAGTAAGTAGAAAATTCAAGGGTGGATTTAGACTTTCGCCTGTAGAAGGCAACACCTAGCGTGCCACCCAGGACATGAATTCCATTTTCTACGCTGAAGGGTATGAATGGCTATAATAGCTAAAAAGCTGTAATTGAATCACAGTCAATATATATTTAACCTGGAGTCAGAGTCATCCTTGGCTCCTCTTGCTTCCCCATTTGGGAGAATAATTCGTACCGTTTGACAGAGTACGGGATATTTTGCTGCTGAGTGACATATTGTCGGGAAGGAAGAGCACTGCCCATTTCCCCCCATTCTCTTCATTTCAGCCCAGTTAGATTAGAGAGCAGCAAACCTTAGACTTTTCTCTTGCTTCCTCCTTTCTACGCAACATAAATGTATTTGTGCCTGTGCAAATGGTGCATCGGTTGGGATTTGCGAAGTCATTTTCTCCGCCTCCTGACAATAACTGAGCCGTATTATTATCGCCAGTAAGAGTTTGTTTCCAAAAAAATCTAAGTTCAGTCATCACCTTGTCTTTTCATTCTTATTAGTACCATATATATTTTAATGCTAAATCTAGTCACCTACATTTTATTGTCAATAGATACTACTTAACATTGCATCCATTTTACAATTCTGTATTTTTCTCATGTTACAATTCAGCTCAGTTTTCAATTTTTATAACTTTAACTGTAGATAGGTTGTAGTTTTAAATTAATAGAAAATACATAGCTTTCTTGGGAACTCATGGAAGCGGCTTCCAGTGGTAGCTGGAAGACTCATAAAACAAGAAAAACAAAACCAAAAAATGTCTTAATATTATTGAGTGTATGTGCCCTTTAGGTAGCATGTGTGTGTTCTTGGTTTTGCCAATTCAAAATGTCCAATGGAAATAAATTTCTGGGCTTAGTACAACAAGAAAAGGGGGATTGAGATAATAGGAACTTCGGTTTGTTGATATGGCCACTGGCAGAAAACCAGTGTTGCAGAGTGACTCATCCGTATAGAAGGGCAGCAGTAGCCCACAGCTAACTAAAAAGAAAAATCTGTTTCATTGTCTGTACTCTTATGTTTTGCATATGTGCCTTAATTATTTTAACTGAAGTAAGATTAAATACTTACAGTACTATCAATAAACTAAAAATTTGCATTATGAATTAGGCAAAATCTTAGAGACAATCCTGTACAGATTTTTGGGCTAAACCTAGAATGTGTTTATAGTCCCTGCAAGTTGAAGAGCTCTGGCTAAATATGGAAGTCTTGATGAAATGCACAAAGCATGTTAGCTGCAAATTCTACATGAGTAATATTTGCTTTGGAGTTCTGTTTGACTTCACTGATAAGTTTGCCTAGCAATACTCAGAAATGATGATCGCCCTGAAATGGATGATGGTTCCAAAATAAGCCCTGTGCAAATTAGAAGAAGTTAATATTTGCCTGATATGACAAATGAGTAAGAAGTTTTAGAGCACGCGTAAAAGCAGTTCTCCAATTAAACTCCCTTGTTTAAAAAGAATGAGAAGCTTTTAGAAATCCTGTGAAACATTGCGGGTTCATCTTCCACGTCAGTAGTGTTTATTGCCACAAGAGCCACAAGTGTTTGAGAATATATTATAATAAACTACCCAGTTCTACCCAGATGTCAAGGATTATTATAATGACTCATTTTGCTTTGTAATTGCCATAAAGTTTCTTCATTGCCAAAACCTCTGATGAGAAGACAGCTTTCCCAAAATTTTTCAGTACAGTTTTTTTATATTGAACTTTATAGTTTGTTTATTTTCTGAAAGATCTTAGCTTGTAATGTCTGATATCAAGTATTTTTTTGTCTGAAATGCATTATAAAAGGACACACACATGGTTGGTCTGTCTTCGTTTTATTTTGTACGGTCTTGTTTGGCATAATGTTTCAAATAATGGAACACCACAGATCCTTCAGCCCCAAAATACTCTCTTCTGTTTTGGTAATAATGGGCCAGAAAAATTGGATTTCATTCTGCTGTCATCTTTGTTCCCTCTAACTTGCCACATTAAAAAGATTACTGCCATGTTGGCAATAAAATCCTGGATTTCAAGTGTATGGAAGCAGAAACTTATGTTGCAAAGGTGGTTGGTTTAGTCTCTAGAGGCAGATCCTTTTTTCAAATCTCCTTAGACTTCAACCACCTTCATGATAATGTTCTCTATACCTTGTCTTTTATTTTTTAGTTTAATTTGCTTATGCCACTTGGAAGACTTCTGTTGCTTACTGTAATTTGATGTAGAATATAAAAATTCATCTTGTCATTCTCAGAACCTTGCCTGCTGATGAGCTGCAGGATTCAGTAGCCCACAGTCACAAGGGCCTTGAAAACTGAGTCGTGGACCTCATAAATCGTCTAAAAAGCAGTAACGGTACAATCTGCAGCTGTTGTCATACATAGGGGGTTTGACTTTTTTCACAATATGGAAGGAAATTAAATGAGAGAGGGGGCAAAGAGCATGCTATAAAGGCGTTTAGTGCACTGTAGGTAATGCTGCTCGTGTTTTTATTCAACATATTTAAGATACTTTGTTAGGATGTGGGATAAGCCATTTGGTTTACAGTGTGGTTTTCCTGAAAGGGTAGCATTGGTTAAGCACAATAAAGCAAATAAATCATTTTCTGCAGACATATGTGGTTGAAGTTCGGTGACTGTTGGGTGTTAAGAGCCCCAGACTAGCAGTGGGTGATTCGCCTTGCGCTAATGTGAGCGCGTATGGTTGGTGGTTCAAATGAAGCAGTAAATCTAAGTGTAATTTTTCTCCAATTTTGCTCATATTTTTGTTATATACCTCACAGATTTTTTGTAAGATATTGTTATATGCTAGTAAGACCACCCAATAAGCTTAGAACTAAATATTTGATGCATTATATTGACCATGCTGTATACTTATTAATTAAAATTTTGTTAAAATTTTATTAAACACTGTATCGTAGGTTCATAACAGATATTTGAATTTTTAATGTAACTGTTACAGTGGGTTTCTCTTTTAATAAAAAGATAGCTTGTCATCTGACTTCAGTAAGCTAATCCTAAAAAAAAAAAAAAAGTGGAAAAGGTAATTTGATTTGATGAAAAAAAATTCAGATACCAGCAAGTCAAATGCAAAATTAAGCACACTTTCAAGTTGCTGCTTTGTCAAGATGGATTTAGATTTAGGGAAATTCCTGTGGATTTAAGTGAATTCTCCCAAGAAGTGCTGTGCGTGAGAGAAATGAAGAAAACTGCTTAACTTGCTATGAAATGCACAACACCTATTATCAGTTTCAAAGCTGGGATTGCATGCATTTGGAGCTGTTCATGACTGGCTTGAAAGCAGTCGAAGTCTGCTTTCAGAGGTGGCCGTGCTGCTCCAGCTGTGACACAGCAGGAGTATTGACAATGGGAGTTGAACTACTTTGGGCAACGCTTTGTTTAGGAGCACTTTGTGCTCTGGTTGATCTTGAGAGTTTAAGGTGCTCTCCAAAGTTATAGGGAAGTTGTTTAATACATCTGTTCAGGCACGGGTTGGACAAAGTTATTGTCATTGATTTTCCTTTTAAGGCCAAAAACCAAGAATTAACCTCATCCCCTCTATTTGCTTTAAATCAATCATGTTGATTAAATAAGCTTCTTTTTTTCTTTTCCTCTTATGTCACTCTCATTAGATATTTAAACATACATAAAACTGGGATTTAGATACAGTTTA
This sequence comes from Sula dactylatra, assembly GCA_013389905.1. NCBI lineage: Eukaryota > Metazoa > Chordata > Aves > Suliformes > Sulidae > Sula > Sula dactylatra. The sequence goes on along the minus strand of WEKW01012244.1, from coordinate 170,580 downwards.
TTTTCTTTAAAAATATTTTCTTCAACAGAATAAAAAAAGAGAACCATAAATGAGAAACAAAACCGTGGGACAAAATAACAACAACATTTGTAACTCCTGAGAGAGCGAGCTGATGGAGTATGACAAGTGCAAAGGGAAGAGTAGGAGCTCACGGCCACGGCACGCTGAGACGTGCACAAAATACTCTCAGCTTTCAGTGTTCTGCAGCTCAAGGTCCTGCTCAGGTAAAGGTGGGAGCATGTAGCTCAAGAGCTCTTGAGGTTTGGGAGTTTTTCCCAAGTAAACGTGAATAATAGTTTTTTGAACGTCTGCATTTGTGGTATCCTGGACTAACAAGCCATACACTTCAGTAGTGTATGTATGAAGTATACCCCTTTTGTTTTGAGCTTGCCACCTGGTAGTTTTATTTGATGTCCTTTAGTCCCCATAGTATGAGACACTGAGCAATTGCTCTCTGGGTCCCTCCTGACGCTAGAAGCTAGCTCTGTGTTCTAGAAGGGGTGCGTTCGTATGAGATGGAGTGAGAAATGACGTGGATGTAGAACGCCAGGCTGACCCCGTGTGGACCTCCTTAGTGTGGGTAGGCTGTGAAGAAACACATCTGACTCTTGAAGTGGAACAGGTTAATGTGTCAAAGGCTTGAGAGTCCAAAGGCTTGCCTGCAGACACTAGGAAATAGTAAGAGAGTTTATAGCATGGGTGGCTCTACTGTTACGTGAGTACTCTGAATGCACACCATGCTGAAGGTGCCGCAAGATGTACTTCATACTGAAAAACATGGATAAGGTCCCGGTGTAGCCTTTCCAGACGTTACCATGGAGTACACACTGTATTACAATCTAGCTTACTGTATATTTATTTGCCAACGCGGACAAGCCTAAATACAGCATGTGTGCATGGATTTCTATTTTCTCTTAATAGCTTTATCCTTCCTTTTTTTCGCTCTTATATTGAACTTAGTACCTCTTCATTTTGTGAGTAATATTTGGTTTTAACATGTTTGTGGCATCCTGGCTCTAAATTTCATGGTCCTGGTTTTCTTACTCTCTTTTTGTGCACTGTGTCTGCCCGCAATCATGGAGACCTGCTTCTGGCTCCCAAGAGCTGAACGCTGTATTTCAAATGAGGATGTATGATTGCAATTTATTCAGAATTATTTCCTAAACTTAATATAGACTCTTTCTTTGCTTTTTTTTTGTCGTTGCTGAGCAATGACTTTTTCTCAAGTAGGTAAACCTTGAGGGAATGTAATTTTTTTTCCTAGTACGAGCCCCTGTTATTAAAGCAGAAAACTTTGCTTTTCTCATTTGAATGGCTGTGGAAGACCTAGGATAGAATTGTATAAATATTCTAGTGATTGAGAATTGGAGATTAAAAGATACAAGAAAAAAAAAAAAAAGAATCATCTAGATTTTGGAAAGGTAAAGACAAAAGGAACAAAACAACTCACAGCTTGTGCGAACAGTACTTGTCTTGAGGCCTGTGTCTGGTTTGGTGCTGCTGGTGAAGAAGAGGGCAAGCTGAAGAAAGACTGCATGCTTCCCAGAAATCAGTTCGCTATTTTGTAAGTGGCATCTAGATAAATTAGGTTTTGTGAAGATGGAATTCCCACACAAAGAAAGGAAAATCAATATTGCTTACATTGTCTTACCCCATTTTTGAATTGGCATGCAAAGCTTTTTTTAAAAAAAAAGTTGTTGTTTTGTGGTTTTGTTCTACATTGTTTAGGCAGCTCACAAAGAGTTGCATGCACGGGTATGTATACTTTCTCCTAAGAGTGCCTTGAAAACCTAAGGTTGTTGTTTATCAGTAGCAGTAAGTTAAAAAAAAAACCCAAGCCAACCAACCAAAGAAAGAAAACCCACCAAACCAACACCACCAAACCAAAAGTTGGTAATTGTAAGATGTGGGCTGCTACACATGGCTTAATGCCAGAACAGTGATTTGCAAAGACTCGGTAATATCCTGAAAAGAATTTTATCACAGTGGTGCCCTCCTACACCTAACCCTGGCACTTGCCGTAGCTTTGCTCGAAATGAGGGTATGAAATCAACCTTACAAATCATTCCATGTTTTCACAGCAGCAAATATTCTTATTCATACAGGCTATTGTGCAGACCACTTACGATTTGTAAGGTTAGTTTTATAGATAAGCGTAACAAAATAATCAACAAACACTTCGAAAAGAAAGTAGTGGAAGGTGGAGGAGGATGTCGTGGGCATGCGGTGGTGCCTCGTGGCTCGCTTTTCTGCAGCATTGCTGGTTTCTGAAATAGTCTGAGCCTGGCTTTTGTGAAGTGTGAATGGGCTGTATTTCTGCCCAGGCCTCGGCAGAGCTTGTGCGCCCTCAGATACTGTCTCATTTCATTTCTTTTTCTTTGAATATGGTGTTAGTGGCACCGCAGCATAAGCAGTCCAGGTGTTTTACCCTGACTGGCTGCTCCGAGATCCTTTTCTAGAATTTTTGTCTGTACAGATCTGCTAACCTGTTTTGCCCCCGAAAGACGTTCCCACCTTCTTTATCTCTGTTCTGGAATCTTGAATACATTTGTCAGTATAACTTGGAAGTAACTTCACAGACACAACCTGGTAGTAATAAATTTTAGTGTAGAATTTTTGCACTCAGATTGAGAGTGCTGCCTAAAAGGGCCTGTGTTACTATGCAGGGACAACGTGTCCGTTTGCGCTACAGAGCTAGGTCAGGTTTTCTGAGCTCAAGTTGACGCACCGAAGTTTGCTTATCTTGAGTGAGGGTGGAGACGCGATGCGCCAAATAGCGCTTCAGGTGCTGTGCGTGCCCTGGCGTCAGCGTGTCGTGTGTGCGGCACGGGTTCCTGGGGCTCATCCCAGGGTTAGCTAAATCACTACCCGTACGTTTCCTAAGCAGTTATGTTAAAGCCAATCCGTCCTTTTGGGGCACCTAATTATATGTGGCAAATAATTAGAAGTCTTGCCGCGGAGCCTGTCAGCATCCACATTCAGAGTAGTTACATTAGCAGGAACTGAGTTGTTCTAGCTTGGATTTTAGCGTATATGGCGTCATAAAGGTTTCTGCTGTGGCAAAATGCATCCGGCTGACAGTCTTCTCCTTCCCTTGTGGGTTAGCACCCACAGGACAGCACTCCAAAAGATAATGTCCGTACTTCGAATTGGACTCTGAAATATAAAAAACCTCTGTCCATAAAAAGGGCTAATGGTTAGCAGTAACGCTGTTGCCTCAAGAGTTGCGTTTTCCTCTGAATCGTTGCTCATAATACAACAAGCTTGCTCATAAATACCAAGTATATGTTCTCGGGGGAAAACTGGAAGAATATTTTCTTAAATATACCAAACAAATTGAGTATTCTAGTTCTCTTCTTTTAAAACAAATACTGTCTGGAAGGCTGGTCTCTCACAAAAGTGGATATTGATGTGGTATCCAAGTGGGACAGAAGGGGATTGTTTGAGCTCACTCAAGTGAAGTCTTCCACCCCTTTTGTAACAAATACAGACACCAGTAGATGAATGGGTGTTACGGCTGGTGCCGGTCGGGATCGCATGTTCTGCGTATGGATCTTGCCATACTCTAGACTTGATGTATTACAATAATTGAAGCAATAAACTTCACACTGAAAGATTCAAGAAGACACAGCTTCTACTCAGACTTGAGGGGCCTCCCTTTATTAAATTGAGGGTTTGAAGTTTAGGAGAGCAGTATTTCTGTGGGTTTTTGTTTTTTTTTATTGAAAGACTGAAATGTTTGCTCTATTTGTAGTGAGTGTAGGTGGAAGAAGGCAACATTTTGTTAAACACATGCAAATATAACAACATTCTGACAGGAGCAATGTTGGTTTATAAAAATTTCCTTCACATGTGAATAATTGATAAGGCTAAAGTCTCCCACTGAAGTTTCTGCATGACAGATCCATTTCACAAAGGTGCTTAATTCTTTCATAATGATGCTTTTAACTCTGATAAAACAAATGGGTGGATTCTTGAAATGTGCCTTTCAGCACTGCAGTGTCTTTCATTCATATGTTTCCATACGGAAGATCCAAATGGTTCTTCATTCAAGTGACCTCTGGCCTGTGTAGCCTCAGTATTTTCACGTGTGGTCTTCAGCCCATGGCAGCAAGGTCAACGTCTGCGCTGCGGAAGGAAAGAGAAAACTAACAGATGTCTGTGAACGCAAGGAAGTGTTGTGGAATTAGAGACGGGGTGCAATGCTATCTGTAACTTTGTGGAGAGTTCTGTGGAAACCTGACACTTCTGGAGTGCTGGCGTCCCGTATCAGTGTCTCGGAGCACGATAGCTGCCTGTTGTAGGACCCTAGCTTGTCAGCAATCCCTGCATCCAACCTAACCTACTTATTTGTAGAGAAGACAAGGGCTCAGATTCAGTGTGTCTTCCATAAAACAAAATAAATCCATCCCTCAAAAAAACCCAAACCCAAAACCCACAAGAAAAAACCACCGAAGAAAATCAGTTTACCAGTTAGTTTATATTTCTTATTATTGCTTTCATTTTTTGGTTTTTGTTACTGTAACATCCTGCAGGTTTTTTTTCTAATAGTGACTGGCTTTTTCATGTGTTTGCCACTTCACAGAAGAAAACACTGTTGATTTGTCTTAGTTTAACTTTCTAGTGAGGTCGATGCTCTTATTATTTAATGATACATCAGTATAAAATATTTCTATAGAAGCTAGTGGACAAGATTATATTCTGCTTCCTAAGGCTGCCCAGAGAAATATGCAGGTGTGATATTACATTTCCCTTTGAATCCTGCGGTCTCCATGTCCCTTGTAAGTAAAACATTGACAGGAGGAACACATACAGGACTAGAGCTCTAGTTCGGTCTGTCTAACCGTCTTCAGTAGAGTTGTTAAGGGAGTTAAATGCCAGTGATGTGTTGTTTAGCAAGATTGCTTTATCCTAGAAGCAGGTAGTTCTATCATTGCATTAACTGGTCCCATGCACCTACAATTCCTTACAGGGCAGTTGGTGCACAGGACAATTTTAGTACGTGAATTTAAAAGTAGTTTTGAAAAGTACCGTCTTATTTGAGTAAGGCTGGTCTGAAAGACTGCATTTCCCTGGTGCTAAGCTTGTTTGTCCCTGAATTGCAGTATGTTTCTGCTATAGCATAAGGTGTTCAGGAAAAAGCACTTGATCCTGAAGACTTACAAGCAAAAAGAATACTGGTAGCAATATTGCGATCCTTCCAAAAAAATCTCTGAGAACTGCCTATTATGAATGGTTTTCATATGTGGAGGAAATAATGGGCATTTAGGGTAGAACTCATAGTGAGGGATCTTAAAATAGATTTTTGAGGGGGTTTTTCTTTGTTTCCTGGACTTCTGAGCATACTGTAAGGTCAAAGGTGGAATTGTTGCCTAGATGGTAGATCCCGCTGTGGTGCTGGCTTATTTCAGCATGCAGTCTTGTGTTACAGAAAGAACTAGCGGAATAAGGTATCCAGTTGTAATTTGTGAGAAGCTCAGTTAAAATCCACTAAGAAAAGCACCTGGTTTGTTCAAGTCTTCCTGAACGTTTAAACAACTGTGTGCGTGTTTCAGCCTCAGGCTGGTCTCTCAGAAATGTGTAAACGCATGCTTTCCACAATTCTGTCATAGAATTCAGTTGGGTGGGTTACTTACATGCCCTTTTCACGGCATCTTCTCACCTCCCACTCATCTTTAGCAAACCTCTGTAGTTATTCCTACTGATTAAACTGGTGCTCAGAGATGAGTAGCGAGCTGCAGGCTATGCATCTTTTGGATCTGATGTGGTCCTTGAAGACTGATGGAGATTTGTGGATGGGCCTTTTATTACCTGTTTAAACCTGGGAGTGAAGTTGACATTCAGAAATAGCGTGCAGCTCTTGCCATGCAGCCTGGAAGCCTGAACACAAATGCTTACAAGAAGACGGCTGACCATCCCTTTTGTGCTGCTTTTAGACTTGTGCTCGTCAATAAACTTCCTTTCCTGTTTACTCTTTAAAAGCAGCAATTCTGCTTCGTGATCAAGTGAAGGGCACCTGAATTAGGCACAGGAATAAGCACTTAAACCCACGTGTCTTTGGGTTAGTAACATTGCAGAGGTGAAGTTTGAACAGGGAGGCAAGACAGTAAGTGCTTTTTTTCGTCCAACTGCAGGAATGTACTGAGTGCAACAAACGTAAAAGGCGAAGGGATTACGTGATCCATAAAACTGTTGGTCCAAATAGGCACAACTGTTGGCCTAGTCAGGAGGCGAATGGGTGGAAACCACATATGTTATCTTCCTCAGATTCTCTGACACAAAGTTCTGAGTATGTAAATGTTATTGTTATTCAGTACTTAATTATAAAATTTACCAAGATATTTGATCCTGAGTTTTTAGTGGTGTGATATTCCATGCATTTAAATGTATACCACATGGAAAAAAAAGTGTCTCCTTAGTATATACTGTTTGATGGAAAAGAGAACTAAAGAAAACCTTCCTTATCCTGACAAACTTAACACAGAATTTCCTCAAGTCTGCCTTTATAGTAGTATTTTATATCGGACTTCAGGTTCTGTTACTATAAAAGTGAAATTACTCTTAAGGATGCCTTACACCTTTTATTGTAAGGCTATTTATATATAAAGGTGTTACTGAATTTGCCGCTTGTTGTCCATTTTCAGAGTTGAAATTCAATTTTAAGGCTTGGGGTCAGCATTTTTCAAAGTTTGCAAAACTGTAATCCTTGAAAAATATTGTACATAAAATAGCAAGCTGTTTTGTATTTGCTAAAAGCTGAGAAAGTTATTACTTCAGCTTTTGCCAAGTAAGATGACTAAAAAAAGAAAAGTTTATCAGAGAGGATTACGGAAGGAACAGATTTATGGCAAGTGTCTGATATATACCCAGAATCCTCATGTTCAACTAAACCAGACTTGCCCTGGGCCTTCTGGAGCACAATGCCTTTAGCAAGTAGCTTTCGACAGCTTTTTCAGGAAGCAATATTTTTCTTCAGAAAGAGGGTCACTCCTCTGTTTTTCTTTTTCCTTCTCTCCTGTCTTATCTTTTGAGTTCAGGAAGTATTTTAAATTTACAGCCAGCTTTGAAGGCATGAAGCAAGTTCAGCCCCAGAAGTATTTCCTGTTATGGCATTAATCTAATTCCATGAAAGTAGAACTGATTTTTCATCTGTAAAGTAGATAAAGTGCCTGGAGCAGCAGACCATTACTCTGGGTTATCATGATAAAGAGGCTTAGTTTTGACACCAAAGTGTTTATCAGCCTAACCAGGGGAAGATTTCATCCTTTTTGTTGAAAGAGATATTAATGGATTATAATATTTCTCTACTTCGTGGAGACAATGAGTTCATATTGAAAATGTTGACCCGAAATAACAATGTTCCCATAACATATTATAAGTTAATTTATCTGGAAAGCTACCAGTACCTGGGGGAACAGGGGAAACTGGTTGTAAAATAATAATATAGTGGGCAAGTGTGTCATAAGTACATGATAGTGCTAATTTCAGAATTATAAAATAGTTTCAGAGCTCTGGCTGGAGCTGCTCTTTTCTTTATGGCTGCAGTGGTGCCTGTGAGTGCCGTTAATCTGATCTGCCTCATTTTAAGGATGTTCCAAAATATATTACATAATAGCACTCAGATACTGTAGATGAGAACAAGTTTCACATTTCCTTTAGTGGCTAAAATGACGTCACCTTTATGTTTCTAACAGTGCTTAAAGCGTTCTGCATTTACCTAGAAATGTGCAACGTTTATACCTTATTCCTTTTTTGTAACACTGCCTTCTACAGTGTTTAAGATTTTGTTAGTATTTATGTTATAAAGAGATAGTTTGAAGAGCATACTTAAACTTGTCCATAAAATCTAGTGCCAGCTTAGAGCTTTGACTGTATCCCAAGTGTGTACCTGTGGAAACTACATTGCAAATCTGCTTCAGACTACGGGAGCTGTAAGAAACCTCACAGTGCACTTCTTCCCCATTCCAGTTCCAGTGTCTGTATTTAGGTGTTCTCTCCCCAAATTGACATTCGTATCCATATTTGTTTGCTGTCACTTCAGAGCTAGGGATAAACTGTGTTCATTGGTCTTGTGAATGTTAATATGATAATAAGAATAATAATAGTAATCGTTATTATTATTATTATTGTTATTATTATTGTTATTGTTATTATTGTTGTTATTATTGTTATTTTCACTTCACGTCTAATGAATAGGTTTTGGTACGTGAGCTCCTGAGGACTAGGAAGCGATGCATTTTTTCCTCGCTGACCTCTTGGGAAGCGTTGCCTTTGGTTTGCCTGGGCAGGTGGGCACCTAAATCGGTCCAGCCAGCGGGGAGGGGTGTGCCAAAGGCAGCTGAATGGGATGGCGGCTGGAACAGATTTCTGCTAGCGTAGAAGAAACCAGGGATGCATGGGCCAGATAAGCCATAAATACGCAAGGTTGCAGGAATCCCCAAGAGTGACTTCACCCCCGAAAGAAACACCGTTACGAAGCATAGACGGAAACGCCGTTCTGAGTCCGAACCAGGGATGGCAAAGCCTGCGCTGGTGTCGAGGGCTGGAGCCCAGCTAGGGCCGCTGGAATTGTCCTGAGGATCTGCTGATCCTGAAGGTCTGCTGGGTGGCAGGGGCGTGCGAACACCGCGAGGGCCAGCCAGGGTGGGGGCGTAGCGGTGCAGCGCCCGCTGGCTTCGCTTCTGCGTCCGTCGCCGAATGCGACGGGTGGTTTGGTCCAGCCTTAAGCTTTGAATCCTGCCCTGATTCATTTTGTCGTTTGGAAGAAAAAATGCTAAACGGTTGAGTGTGGTTGTATAACGACATGCCCATTCACTGTTTTGAAAGGGCTTGCTCTGTTTCCGTGACAGACGACACAGTCTTAAAGACAGATAAGGCAGCAGCGTTTTAAACCACTGGACATCTCTGGTGAAGGGTGGTGTACTCAAGCGTGTTCTCCCTGTCCTTCCTGTCTTCACTTGGTGGTGGTATTGGGATATTCATCAGCAACTGGGGAAGGTGGAAGTTAGGAATTACTTGCCCTAGCACCGCTGATAACAAAAGTGTGCAAGTAAATGTGGCCTGACTCCATCTACATTACATTTACATTTTTAATAAAGAAAAGAGGGTATATGTGAGGCATATTTATTCACCCCCACTTCCAATACAGTTATGCTTGTACATTATTATTTTGGACTTCCAAGACATAAATGTACTACTTAGTTTTAAAAATATCTTTTTATTGAAATGTGAGTAGATGGTGTTATAGTAGCTGAGTAAAAACTAGTATATACACAGAAATTTAAACTTGAAAGATTTCAAAGAAATGTTCCTATTATAATTTTTTCCTTTTGCTGTTTGGCATAATGAGATAAAAATTACACGTTATTTGTGGGTTTCGGTTTGTTGGGTTTTTTTTAATTACTTATAAAATTGGAATGGCCTTTATTTATGCAGTGTCTGTTAGGGCAGGTCTCTAGTGCATTCATTCCGCAGTAGATCTTCAGCTTCAAAGGCAACGTAACAAGCCCCTCGAGCCACTTTCCCCCACGGCTTTCCCAAACTGCAGCCTGGAAGTCTGCTGGGGGAGGGGATGGGAGCATCTGGGCCTGGAAGGATGGAGCACTTTCAACTCTGCTTTCTGTGCTGTGGAACAGCTGTTGAAAGAAGGTAACCACCATGCAGCAATTAGCACTGCTCTGGCATATGTTGAAGAGCTCTCGGCCATCCCCTAGGAAAGAGAAAAATTATGTGAGGTGCAAAGGTAGATGTCGCTTCTCTGTTGTATCTCCTGGATGATGCCTTCCGGAGTGGTACTATGTCTTTAGTCTGTTAAATTTCTGTCTTTTGATATTTCGGGGAACAGGGACGTGAAGGGAAGGAAAATGATGATTCCTCTCCTTACCAGTAGATTTGTTGCATACGATCAGTGTTCAAAAACTTTCTACTGAAGAGTGTTGGCTGTGAATCTCCTATAGTTTCCTTGGAGGAAGGAAGGGGGAGTTGTGTATTATTACAGGAAAAGTATGTCTTGCTCTAAAACTGCACCTATGGTTTCAATTAGTCAACTCTCAATTATAATAATGTAATGAGGAGTAATGAGGAGGTGAGGATAACCTGGGTAATTGCAAATGTGACTAACAGAAAACATATGTAAAATTAGATTGCAAGAGCCTCCATTGAGAGCTTAATGGAAAGAAAAGTCCTACGACAGCCGTTGGTGCGCACAGAAGATCTCAGCCAGGTAGACGCTTAGGTTGCGGCCAAGAACTGGCACAGCTCTGTCACTCATGTACGCAGCCAGCTCTCCAACCACGCTGGGCTTAATCAGCCACTGAACCATGGATGCTCAGGAGTAGCATGGAACTGCTGGGAGCAACGTTTTCAAAGCAACGAATGCCTTGTCTTTGTGATTAAGGGAGTATTTCTCGGAAAAGGCCTTCGATGAACTACTGAATTGATTTTTCAGAACTGTTGTTAAATAAGGCTTTAGGTCTTTTTTCCTTAAGTATTGATAATTGATAAATGTTATCCTGGTCAGATATATTTGCTTCCGACTTTCTCAGTAGCTTTGACTGTGTTTAATAAATACCACATGCCTTCAGGCTGCAGCTTTGTGGCAGTCAGAGATGATGCAATTGTATTTCATCCTTCTACCAGAGAATGCAAGCTTAGCATGTAGCGTGGTAGCTGAAGAACAGAGGTAAATTGTTCCCTTCCTGAATGTTGATGTAGAAGAAGCGTACATGACTCTTCACATCTGCAGAAAATGTTGGTATTCATTCAGTCATATGCCTACTTAAAAATTTTTTAAAAAGTAATTTTGGGGGCAGAAAGTTGAAAGGGAAAATATGCTCATTTTCAAATACGAGAACAAAAATATTTTCTGTTGGTTTGATTGGCAACTGTATCTCTTACCACCTTATCTAAGGCCAAGACAGAAACATCTCTATCATTTCCTTTCCTTGAAAAAAGGATTACGTTTGTCTTTTAAAAAAATTGTCTGAAGATTCTAGTCATATACAAAGGAATTTCTGAATTAATATTTTCCCTAGCAAGTATTTAAACATATTGGTTTAGATTATTGGAGATAATCCTGTTGCTCAAGCAATCCCTGAATTTTCTAGGGAATTACATGCCTGTAAGCTGGAGGATTTTACCAGGCAAATTTAGTAGAGGCTATAATAAAATAAGAGTTAATGAATGCCTGGCTAAATATAGTCCACTTGAGAGAAGTCAGTGTGGCTTCTGCAAAGGGAAATGCGTCTTGTGGTGTTTGAAGGACTCAACAAACATGTGGGCAAGGCTTTATCCAAGTCATACAGCTATGTCTACATTAGGAAGGAGTGCCATACAATAGGAGCAATCTTCAACACAAAACCATGCAGAGGACCAGGCATCCACGGTATATTTGGTGCAGGGGAAGCAGAAGGCACTTGGAATAGTTCTCATCTGGCTGGCTGGACCACAAAAACCAAACCAAACCAAAACCAAACAGAACAAAAACGAACCCAAAACAACCCAAATGTCAGGAGTTACAAAGCAAGGACTAGAGAACAAGGCACAAAAGAGAAAACATCATTAAGTCATCAAAGATATCCATACCTTGGAGACTGCCTATAGTTCTGGTTCTGTCAGTTCCAAAAGGCTGTGGTAGAACTGGAAAAGAGTTCAGAGAAAGGCAATAAGATAAGCAAAGATAAAGAATGGTTTCTGTTTGAGGAACACAGGACTCTTGCTTGGAAAAGAAACAACAGAAAGGAGGAAACTACAGAAGCTGAAAAAATCAGTAGTGGTGTGTGAGATGATAACGTTAGGATCAACTGTTCGCTATCTTTTCCAAGGTGAGACTTAAGTGTTACTTAGTCAAGCTAGTGGAAGTAAGATTCAAAATAAATACAGGTGGTAGGCATGTGGCACATCTTGCCAAAGGTGGATGCGGGTGCAAAATGTTCACTTCCAAGACAAGTTCTTGGAAGATGGATTCACTGAGTGTTGCCTTGTAAGACAAACTACAGCGTGCTCAGGAAGTTTTTTGAGCTGGAAACAGTTGGAGTCTGAAAAATTACTTTGGGAAAGTGTGATAAATGCATGCCTTGCTCTTAGTTTTCCCTCTGTGTACCCACTCATGGCCATTATTAGAGGCAGAACACTGGACTGGATGGATCTTCGACTGAACAAGGATAGCTATTCTTACGCTCAGTATTGGAAGTTGTGGCTTGGTTTCCAGAATGTACTGAAACAGTAAAAGATTTATAAAGAATTCTCTGTTCTACAGAGAGGCTTTTTTGGATACAGAGCTGATAGGAGCAACTGTGCTGTTCCTTGTTTCCATTTGCTACTTTTGCCTTTGGTTCTGGAAGAAGTAATACATTTGGTAAGACAAAGCTATGGGAAGGGCAAGTTCCAACAGGATGTGAACACCTGATGCTCAGCCGATGTGGGAAAACGTAAACCTACAGCTTACGTAAGAAAAACTGGAGAGTTGCAAACTGTCCTTCCTGTGAGACCGTTATTTCATCCTGCAGAGCTTCAGTTGGAGTGGAATATCTATTTTTGCAGAGCATGTATAATTAGTAACACTAATTCAAGCAGTATATATTGCCCATCAGCTCTTGCCAAAAAAGATGATTGGAAAAATGTTTAGCACAAGAAAGCTAAAATCTGAAATGAACTTCAGATGTTTCGCTCTAATGGCAACGTATCACTCAGCTCTGAGTGCGTTATGCAAAAAATAATTTCTTTTTCTGTATTGTTACTAGTATCCTTCTTCCATTGCACCACAATTGTTATTGAATTAAAAATTATTTGAGGTACCCTGGACTCATTTTGAAAAGTTTGCAAGAATACAAGTAAAGTCCCTGGGTCAGCATCTGTCTGTGGCTTGCATTTACACATGTTGTTTTGAAAGATATCTGTAATAGCTCAAAGTGAGACAGCATCCCCAAAACAGTGAGTAAGGCATGTTTTAAAGTGTGTTTCTCTGGTAGAATTGTCTCCATGTGTGATGCTATCGTTACTTGCTGGGCTTGCTGTTTTTATCAGTCTTAGTGTCTTTGACCATCAACCATGTATTTCTAACGCTATTTCATTTACTGTCCTATCTCAGCTCAGGGATTCAAAATCATGTGGGCATGGCAAAGAGTCTTGATGAGTGCCTGTTACTCATCTGACGCTATCTTGTGTTGGGTTGGGCAGGGATGCTGCAGACGGTGAGAGAGATCAGGGAGCTAGTCCCACAAGTACGCATTTCTTCCTTAAAAAAAAAAAAACCAAGCTCTTGTGCTTCACAGATTCACTGGTTTCTGTTAGAAAGTTTTAACCTGTTTTTATCTACAGTGCCTTTATTATTGTATGTGTGCTTGTGTTGCACTGCTCACAATCCATTTATGTCCTGTTTTCTAAGGGGGAGATAAGTGTATATGTATTTATTTCTGCAAGGTCTCAGGTCAAGGTAAACTTCTCTGGACAATTTGAACACAATCATTTTAGCCATCTGTTACCCTTTGCTCATCGTGAGGGTTTGGGTTTTTTTAAATAAAAAAAAAAACCAAACACCGAAAAACCCAACACCAGAGAAATTAATGCTTGATAGATATTAATGATGCTTGTTTTCTCTCAGAGTGAGAAAGCAGCTTAATTATTTTCAGGTAAAATTTTACGTTGTTGGATTGAAATTTGAATCATTTCTTCAGAAGTAGAAAAGGAGCATACTGTTTCTCTTAAGATAATGACATGCATGTGCTCATGACTGATTCAGTGTTTTGATCTCAGATGCTCTGGACATCTATCATGTAGCTACTGTCATATAAATTACACATTAATATCACTAAGATTTATTCCAGCATTTGCAGTAGTGGAAGTTCCCTTCATGACAAAGCTTTAAAAAAATTATAGAATATGTAGCATATTACTGGAAATTTAATTAAAAAAAAAAAAAGCTACCTACCTAAACACACTAAGCACCTACATCTCATTCAGCTTTCCGAGAAAAACACATCTATAAGATACATTAACTGAAACATTTGGAAACCTTACACAAGCATTCGTTTCGCAAATAAGATAAAATCGTCTTAATGGGTTAGAATCCAGTCTTCTGCAGTTGGTAAAGGATTTGTGATCCATCGGTTACAAATTTCTGTCTGATATTTTAAGGTATTAGTGAAGATTTCCCCAACCAGTGAAATTAGCTGATGAGGTCACTTGTTACTTGCATCTGGCCGTTACAGAAAAACTTGTTCAAACAAAGCCCTATCAGGTGCACAGGGTTCAGAGCCGAGGGAAGTATCAATGTATGTATCCAAGTACGTTGGGGTGATTTTGTGTTCCCGGTCCTTGAACTTTGTTTTACGTTTCCAGACATTTGTGCTGTTCTGTAAATGCTGCCTAATTATTTAAAAACAAAGGCAGAAAGAGGAGACTTGCAGACAGGGATCAGGACAAGGAGAGGGGGAGAGGTGAGGAAGCAGGCAATGCAGAGGGCACGTTTTCAACTTCAGATGTGAAACCACACTGAAAATATTCACGGTGATGAAGCTGACGCTTATAAACCATTCAAAAAACCCCATTATATAGGAAAGAAGTATAACCCCTAAACAACGTTTAGGGAGGAGAATGTGCCCCACAGGGGCAAGGCAGAAGACCGTTATTTAGGTAGGACTATATTCAGAAGACCCAGCAACAGCTGGCTTAACTCCGTGTTGCTGAAGGACCGATGGCAGCGCACCTGAGAGCAGCCATCCCTCCTCCTTGGACAGGAGGAGGTGGCTGCAGCCGCTGAAAAGCTGTGGGAGAGCTGTGCAGCTAGCCGTGGGAGGAATGCTCTACCAAGTACGCCGAGCACTTCTGATTCAGTGCGGGCTGTTTCTTTTTTTTTTTTTTCTTTTTTCTTGTAGCTAAAACATGAAACCGAGAAAGAGACATAATTGTTAAGTTATTTACGGTGGCTGAGAAGGATATGGAAAGGCAGTAGTGAATTTATGGAGGATATAAAAATAGCAGGTAACTAACAGGAAGTTTGTCTGTGATCTTAATTACTTTGCCTTGTACCTTGTATCTCATTCACTTGAATTTTTTCTGAAGTTCTTATTTTAGGGTAGGAATGGAGTCAACCTTTATGTATAGATCACCTGTACTATAACGCAGTTGCGATCTAGATCAGAGACATTAAACGTTACCGCAACATGAATAAATAATAAATCAATATTAATAAGAAACAGCAGCCCATCTGCACAGGATGCACAGCCACCCTAAATTCTATGTATGTCAAGTGTAGATGAGTCCCAAACTTTAGGTTTCTTGAGGTAGTGCACATTTCCCAAGTAGAGGAAATTTCCTTAATAAAAGGCTTTGTCATTAAGAAAGAACTACTTTTGTATGCAAATGCCTATTAAAAGAAAAAAACCGTGTATATTCTAACACAAAGTGCAAGTTATCTGGGTCTAGCAGAACTTCCTGCTTTGGAGATCTTACGTTATTAGATTGTAAGCATTCCAAGACAGGAGCTGTTGGGTCGTTTTCTAATTTTAAAGCAGTAGCACAATGAAATCTGAAGTAATACTCATGATGCAAAATAATTTACTCAAGGTCTTACCTTCCTTTATGTTCCGTGCCGTCTTGAAATGTGAAGATATCAGGCAGATGACAAAGGGAAATATCAGCTGTCCATGGATAGAGACACCCTAATAAGCACTTAGCAAGATATTTAATGATTAACTTTGTGCATTAATTAGCTACAAGTGTTATGTGTCATTAATAAATCTATACTTAATTACAATATTAAATACCTTATGTGTTTTATGATTAATTCCATAACTAAGGCAAGCGTTTTCATGTTTGTAAATAAGTGATGATTGCAGAGTAATTATCGTTAAATTGACTAGAATGAATTGTTAACTGTGTCATTGTAACCTGCTCCTTTCACTCAGTCGAGGAATGAATGAAACTTGTGCTTGGGGATGTGGCAGGGGAGGGGGAAGATTTCCCACCTTAGTTGTCTATTTACATGAGAAAATTCTGTGCTGCGATTCCTCCTGGGTGTTTCCAGGTTAAGAAAGATAATGTAAAACAGCTTCAGAAACAGCAGCCCATTTTTAGCAGAGGTAGATAATACTGTTTGCTGATAAGTATGTTAGTATATTCTTTTTGCAATTTAGTATGTTTCTAAATGAATAAGAAAGAGAGTAATCTTGGTGTGTACTTTGCAAAGTGTTGTCTATTTATGGACAGTTCCTTAAGAGTACAGATAAAAGCTATGCGCATTTTATCTTCATGTTAAAAGTGATTATATAAAATGTGCCTTACGGTCTATTTCTGTCCCATTGAAAGCTGGACAAAGTCTTATTTAACTTCAGCAAAATCAGACCATTATTGTTCTCCACATAAGGAACTGGTTTAGTGGCTTAAGCTACTAAAATGCAATTGAAAAAACTGCAGTTTCTTAGAACTTGAAATTAAATTCTTCATCCTTTACAGGCAGATGACTTGAGTGCCCACTAGTTTTTTAAAAAAAAAAAAAAGAAAGATTTCATCCTCTTTATATTTTTTTCCTATTCAGTTTTCTAAGAATGGCAAGCAGTTTCATTCTTATTCAACAGGTTTTTTTCTAGGACATGTTCTTCAGTCATTTTCAGTTAATATCTCTGGGCTCACTTCGTGTGGTGATGTCAGAAAATGCCGTGTAATTGAAAAGGCAGTAGGAAGATGTTTCACCCACACTTGCTTCTGCGCTGTACCTCTCAACCTCACCACTAACAACCTTAGCTTAGTAGTATACTCTTAGGTTTCTTGTATGGAAAAATAATGCTGGCTTAAGTAGAAGAGTTTCTGTTTACCAGCTTGCCGCTCCTGGATGTTAACAACATCCCAGCGCTCGTGAAAGGTTCGCTGTTATTGCCACTGTCGTTACCGAGGGGCTTTCATGGCGCCAGCTTGTCCCACGGACGAGTTTCAGTTCTTCTCATGTATCGTCATAACAGCAGAGAAGGGGCCGTCCAGGCATGGCCCTGTCTGCCAAGGCAGACGGTGCCCTTGGAGTGCAGAACGATATTGCAGTTTGTTTCTTTTCCTCCATAAATTATCGCTAACTTTGTCGATGGACGTGAATTTACATGGAATTACTAAATTGACTGACTGCTCGTTTGAATGCCCTTCTAGAACAAAAGTGCTGTGTTAACGTCACTTAATAAGCAAATTGAGAAAGAATAAGGTGGCTTTTGTTGGGAGGGACAAAACTTCCCAAGGTGAACAAGAATCATCTCTTTCACACATGTTCTTTAATTTCAAGCACATTCTCTTGGTTTTTAATCTGAACGGGTTAGGGATGACATTAGCTGCAGTAATGACGTTTCAGTCAGCTCCTGATGAAGAGTGAAGTTTTCTGTGTGGAGCTGATGGCCAGGGCTCTTTGCTGACTCAGAAGATCACTACTGCATTATTTAACAGTTCTTATTTTTAAAGTTATCACTGGAACCACGAGGGCTGGAAATATAGGCCATTTTCACAGTTCTAAACCTAATTTTCTGAATTATGTCATAAAGTAATGTATTTTGCTCAAGCCCGTTACGATATTTGAGAGCTCTAAAAATTTAAATAAAATGTGTTTCCTCTTCAGGATGGCCATCACTTCATAATAGTGAAGTTTATGATCCACTTATATCAGAAAGAGAATTATTTCACTGCATTTCTCAGCGCATATACAAAGTTCTCACGGAACAGTACTGGTACGATATCGATACTTTTAATGTGACTGAATAGTAAGTGACAGATTGTGAGAGAGACGAGAAAGGTGACAAAGCTGGAAGCAAGTAATTAATGTGCGTCTTCTCTTAATTGCAAAATGTAGCTGTTCTATCGGGGACTACTAGGAGGAAGAGAGGGAGTGAGGGGAAGTTTGTCTTTGAGATGAAGGTACTGAGTCCGGAGCCATGAAAAAGGCCTTGATTCCTGGTTGCGCCATTAGAATTTTTTGCACCCTTGGTGTGGAAGCTTGCTGTTTGGTTTAATTCGGTAACATTGGCGAAATCTTCTCGCCTTCTGTTATAAGCACAAAGTATTAGTATTTTTTGCCTTGTTGTTGACCATTTGCCCCAGGGATAACTGCTTCAGCCAAGTCCTTCCATTTGTATGCACTAGTAGTTATATATACGATATATCCACGGGTCCCGTCGGTCCCTGTTATGATTGTGATGTGCTCAGAAAGGAAACTATGAATTACATCTCTGAAGAAATTAGGAGCCTCTTCCAAGGAAATGTTCTATATGAATGCAATTATATTAAAAATCAAAATTCTGCTTTGCTGTCGCAAGACTAAGCATTGATCAGTGCTCCAAAGAGGAGGTGACTGTATGATAGATGTCATATTCAGGAGTTATCAGCCATATAAGCAAGAGTATAGAAGTATTCCGTGCCTGTGCAGAGGTATACACAGATGTATCTGTCTTTCTGTTCTGGGTGGAATCGCTCACAGTCTCAAAACTTTATTCTTTCTAAAGATACCAGGCTTGTATTTACATTATATAGTTCACAATTTGTTTTGCCTGTAATTTCAAATTTTTCTTTATTATACTAGAAGTGTGAATGCAATTTTTAAAGTCATTTTTCAGACATGAGAAATAACATTCCTTTTTATCTCAGGGTATGTTTACTCTAGAGAAGGTTAGATTTGGTATTCTCAGACTTTAAAGTACTCGTAGAGAAAGTCAATGCAAACTTCGTTTCCTGGTCACACAACTAGCCTTGACACGTACTTTAGATAAAGATAATAAAACTCATAGTAATATATATGTTATTAACAAAAAATGCATCTTTTATCAATGCTGGGTTTTTTTCAGCAGCCAGCAGAACTTGCAAAAAGCCAGCGCAGATGCAAAATTGCTGCAGGACGTTATTGATTTTACTCTCTCATAGGTTGCAAATTAATTTTGCTGCAGTTTATAAAACATTTGTATTGTTCTAGCTCTCGTTCTTAAGAGCAGATGAGAATCTCTGGTTCAACTGAATTAAACTATTACAGCATTGTGAGATAGAGCCAGAAATGAAATCTGGCTTGCATGTTCAAGTATTGGAAGTCATGCTTTTTGGAAAGCAGCCCGTAATAACTTAAAGCTTATATAATTTTAACTCCTTGGTATTCTTTAGATGTTCCAATTTCTCCACTGGACGTCATGGCCCAGTTTCATTAACTAAGTTCTGCCAAAGACCTTCTGCCTAGTATTCCCAGCTGACTGCCTCTGCCTCACGAGTGCCTTATCCAGTCGGACGCAGTGAACGCAGGGTTTTGCAGAGTTGAAACAGGATGAATCCAGCCTCACTCTGCCACCTCTGAGAAACTAGTCCAAATAACTGAACGTGTCCTTTTTTTTAAAAGTACAAATACCCATTTTAAGTAATAATGGCTTTCAAGATGCATGTTTTAAAGACTAATTAGCCATGCTAACTTATCTCCTTTCCTTATCTGCCAGTCAATGGCCTGTTAATGCATGAAGGCTGTTGTGCCTCCCACTATGCTGATCTGCTAGTTATCTTTTTGAAGATGTTAAAAGCAAAAAGGAGCCGAGCTTCCATTCCATCTCTGAACAAAGCTATGTTGATAAAAATGTCTCAATCCCTTCTCTGTAGCATCTAAAAGTTGTTTGGGGTTTGGTTTGTTTTGGGTTTTTTTGGTGTTTGGGTTTGTTTTTGGGGTTTTTTGTTTGTTTGTTTGTTTTTAAAGAAGAGAACTAGAGAAAATCTGAGTTTTGTAAAAAAATAATTTTTTTTTTCTTTTTAAACAAGAGATGCATCTTCTTCCTTTGGGAAAATACTATAAAACTGCCTTTCGTTTTGGTAGCATACATTAGATACCTGAGAAACGTACTGCAGCTACGTAGGTTTAGAACAGAACTTTTAACATAGTGCTCCAGTCACAGACAGGACGCAAGACTAATTTGAAGTTTTTCTTATTTCTTGGTTGCTGCAGGTCTTTTCTTGGCAGGACATGTTAAGTATGAACTAGTACAGCTACCATCATTTTCCATTGCTACTGGATTCTCAGAGCATACCTTTTTTACCGAATTCATAACAGAAACCACAGAAGGACATTCTGAGCTCAGAATGATAAAGTCACTATGTAATAAGAACCTGGGTAAATGTGTTGAAATACCAAAAGAAACCAGGTGACAAGTCCCTAAGAGGGACTACGGATTTGTGTCATAGTCCACATGGTCACGGAGTGAGCAAGAAATGCTTTTGCCAAGACTTTGGGTGCTGATCTGCTCCTGCTTACACAACAAGAAATAATAGGAAATTTTTAAAAAGTGTCTATTTTTAACTGCATGCCATCCTGCAATAAACATCAGTAATAAACAAATCTTTACTGTCTAACAGTAACTTAGAATCTGACTCATGCATTCGTCCTCCAGTCCTCTTTTTTGTCCAGTGGAGAATCGCATGTGATACACTTTTGTATTTTCATTGCCTTTCTTTGTGGTGTTCTGTGAATTGCTGGGTGGTTTTACTCATAAGATGGAGCCAGAAGAAACGTACTGAGACAAAGTGGTCGTTAACTGAATTACAAGAATCACCAGGAAGATGCAGCGGTTTTGTGTTCCATATCTGCAACATACTTTTAGTTTGGAACTGGTGCAAATGTTGGTATTTCCAGGGCCAACAGGCCACCTTCTCTAATTCCAAATGTGCACCTGGGATTTTCACAGTAAAAATTATTTCATTGCAGCTTCAAGGAAAATACAGGATGGCATTCATGCATTTATCATGTGCAAGGTTAATGAGAGACTTTAGACAAAAATTCTGCAGTCCTAGAGATTAATTTGCTGGATAACTAATATAAAAGCCCTCATTTTCAGAGCTGAGAATCTGCTATGCATGATACATCATTTAAGTAATAATAATAAATATAGCCCTTCTGTTAGAACATTTCAGTACTCTCTTGAAATATCGTGAACACGTAGAAGACAAAACTTACATGACAGTCGTGACTGGCCAGCTAATCCATAGCAGACCTTAAAATTAAATCCAATTTATTTCACACTATTACTAGCCTAGAAATAGTAATGTTTCTCTCAAATGCACTTTAAATGTCTATTAAAACTTCCAATTTTTCACAGTAACCTAAGGAATTCAATGACAACCATTGGCCAGTAGACAATATTAAAGTCAGCTTAAATCAGGTCTTTGAGAGTTCATGCTGCTGTTTTCTGCAATAGCTGCAGTCTTGGAACTGTGAGCAGTACAAGAAGTGACTGTGGAAGAATACCGAAGCATTACATATTCTGTGGAAGTCAGATAGCAATTATCACTGGCATTCTCAAGGCATGAGAGGGAAAACAAATGTGAAGCTACCTAAATGAAAATTTCAGTAAATTGAAAGAAAAGTTTAAAGGTTCAGTATTCAAAGCTACTTGTGTGCCTGGTCATACTGATGGTCACCAAGAGTAGTTTCAAAAGTAATTAGCATCTTATGTGTCAACCCTGCGTAAGTTCTTAAAAAATCCCTAAGACCCTGACCAACGTTACAAGGATGAACAAAAGAGTTTGTTCTTCGCTTTAATTTCAGCTTTTCTCTTTTCCTGTCTTCTCAAGCCTACTCCTTTCTTATCCTGCTCTGCAGTTTGATCAGTCAGAGACCACGGCACAATTAGGCAACATATCCCCAAAACCTCCTTTCCTGTTGAAGTATTTGTTACATTGAAATGAGACTAATGGTTTTCATGCTGTTGAGGTATGCAAGGTACTGTTACCTTTAGCTTTGGGGAAAATGTATTGGGATTTCTCCAGAGAAGCAAAGGAAGGGATGCTCCTCTTTGTGATAAACTAGCAGTTGTGTACTTCATGGGTGAGGATTTCTACAACCACTAAAGGGCAGCGCATGCCATCTTATGATTTCTCTTCTGCAGTTGTTGAACTGTCCTTGCTATCAAGCAGATTGAGATAGAGCCCATTGCTGGGCTTTCCTTTTTGAGAGATTTGTGAGTTTGATGCAGTTTTTAACACATGAGATTAAAAGTCCACTATCGTGAGCAGGACACGAAGAGGAAAGTTCTGCCCTTTTCTTTTTCCTACTCAGAGGCCAACTGCCACGTGCCCATAGTAAATAAAAGAACTGCTTGTTATTGAAACAACGTTTTTGTTGGCCAAAAATTGGCTTATGTTGTAAGAGGAATCATAATTTCAGTATTGGTACTGAAACAGAAATAACGTGCAGATCTAAAGGTCTGATTATGCCAAACGCAACGTGTGGTATTTATTGTGCAATTGAAACTTCTAGCTTCGCTAATAAGTAAATATGATCCGGTTTTGGATTAAGCAAGTAAACAAACATAATAAATGAAGGTATTTGAAATAATGTCTCTTATTCATGTATTCTGGCAAGTATACTTTAGTTATTGATCAAGATGGCAATACAGTAAATATGCAGTTGCTTACATTAAAAATTCAGCATCTTTCAACATTTAGCTAACGTATCCATAAAATATGCTCTTTTACCACTACATGGCACCTGTTGGACAATGTTGATGCCTTTTTTTTAAGGATAGCTACCACCTTACAGTACAGTGAGTAGAAATACTGTCTCAGCAGACCAAGACTGCCCTGAGTCATTGCGCTGTTTTATGTGACAAGTATTGACCAAATACGTGAGTAAGAAAGTGGAATGTCAGAGCTGCGCTCAATGGTTATTGGGTTAGGAGTTTGCTCAGTCTTTTGGGTTGGTTTTCTTTCAGTTGTCATGGTGTATCAAATTTGGGGTTCCATGAAGAGGAACTGGAGAAGTTGTTACTCTAATGACAAATGAGAAATACAACTTTTCTTTCTATACGCAGTAAGGGAATAAAATTCTATAGCAATCTGAACAAGAACATGTTGTTCTGGGCAATTTTTCATAATCTGAAGGGTAGGTTTTACTTCGATACCGTTATGTTTTCAACCACATTCTAATGGCAGAAAGAATGAAAAAGACTATTTTCTCAGTTTGGGTATGACAGGAATGCAAATGTGAAATAGATACTTAAGTATTTCAGAGAGAATATGCAGCCTGATGGCCGCTAGTCCCTCAGCCTCGGGTGTAGCTGCTTAGCAGGTCTTTATAAAGCATTGCCATGTTAGGGAGCCCCATGGCATCTAGACTGATGGAATATTGTACTTGGCTCAGGTTTTTTCTTTAGTTTCTCTTCCATAAGAAGGGTAGTATTTGAACTAAGTGGTTATAATGAGTTCCTTCTCCAGCAAATAGGAATTCCAGGAATTGGCTTCTGTGTACGGAAGAGTGAATGACCAGAGGAAGCAAAAGGTTCATGCATTCTGTACAGCTCTTCTTAAAAGTACAGAGATTTGTGAAAAAGTATCAACTCCACTACCCGGCCTGCTTCTTTTAAAGGTAGTTCTTTTTATTGAATTACCTGGAGTAAACTAAACACATGGCAGCAGAGTAAAGACAGGCTATTTCATTATGTGTTTTAGTATGCTGAGTTTTTTTATTGGTGGATTGAGCAGCTGTGTTTTGGTTTTTCTTTATAAAAAAAATTCTGGAATTTTTGAAAACAGTATGAAAATGTTCTCTATAAGAAATAGTCTGTGGTTAGTGCTTACTGTTGAGGCTTTAAAATGGTGATAAGTATTTAAAAAACATAAAATCTGGGATCATCAAGGTAAGGAAACAGGCTTTTGTTCAGTGTCCTGCCAGAAGGTGGCCGTTTGGTGTCCTCTCTCTTCAGAGAGTTTCCAGGCCAGATTTTTGCGAGGGAAATGTCTGAAGGGAGCACTGTAGAAGTGACCTTCTCTTTGGAAAAAAAATTACCGGACTTCATGAAAACTCATTTCTCTCAGGCTTTACTATTTTAAAAAATATTTTAGCAGCACATTAGGATAAAGCATAGTCCTCCCATGTTTATCATCCTGTGGAGAACTGAGTTCAAGTCAGCACTACTGCATGCCTTCCTTTCATTTCCTCTGCTTAACGTTTTCTTGAAAGATTACCATCTTAGCTCGAAGAAGACATCCACCACTGACAAATTTTGGCCCAAATGGGAAGTCTGACAAAACTATACGCAACTGAGAACGGTCTTATAATTGGGAGTATGAAACCACTTAAATAGGAGTATCACACTGAAGGGGAATTCCTGAGATAGGAAACTAAGTTCCTGATGCGGGTTCTTAGGTATCAGATGGGTTGTTTTTTCTGGGGGCATTTTACAGTTGTGGATTAAGGTCTTTTACATTTCACCTTTATGCCATTGTTTGGGGAACTGATTTGGGTTTTTTGGGGTGGGGTTTTTTTTGCCCCGAGTCAAGTAGGTAAAGGTATTTCGTAAACGTCTATCAGAAACACCACTTCTTTGTGTGAGGAGATCGGACTTGACTCACGCAGTCCCCGTGTTCCCAGCTGTCATAAAGGTTACGTGTCCTATCAGCAATGATTTTGCTTGTTGATACAGACGGAGGTTTTATGACTGAAGGATATCCAGTTTGCAGGGATGAAACTGCCAGCGGTTTGGTCCGTGTCTTCCCGGGGAACCTGGTAGCATTGCACAGTCACACGTTCCCAGAAGATGCCGTGCTCTGCTCTGACGTTCATGTGCTCAGTGTCCCAGGCAGATCGCTGGCAAGGCGTGAGCCGCGGCAGAAGAGGCCTCCGGCAGCCGAAGGTCTTCCCGGCTCTGGCTGCTGGAGGAGAGGGGGGCCGCGCTGCGAGACCCCAGCGTCGCAGGCTGGGTAGGGACGCAGCGGCAGTTACCTGCCGAGTGAAACGCGTGAGCGGCACCAGCTCCAGCAGATGGGTCTCGTGGTGTCTGTAGTGGTGTGAGCTTCTAGTCCCAGTGGACTGACATGAATCTGCAAGGACTTACTACCTAGGGCGAGGCTGAAGAGTTTTAATAAAGCAGCAGGCACTTCAGTTCCACACCATGCGTCTTTCTCATTTACAATCTGGTGTTTTACACTGGTATAAGCCTTAAAGCATAGGAAGATGCATGTTTTACACCTCCATTTTTACAAAATATCCGCAAAAGTCTATGTGGAAACACTTTCAATATTTAGAGTAAGCTTTTAAAGTGTATTTGTATATGTTTGTTTTTTAAAAAAATCGAATTACAGGAATATGTTACCACTGAATGGTATATAGCCTTTTAAAGAAAGAAAAGAAAAAATCACTGCCAACTGCTGAACAGCTAATTCACTCAATATAAAACAAAGATGCATTTCTGTAAGGCTAACGACATGCATCCCATCTCCTTGACAACCGCTCTAATTACCTCAGCTTGGACGATCAATATTTGATCTCTTTCCCACCATACAAACATGTCACTTTAACTCCATAGCTTTCTCTTAGCTTTTTGATAATTTGCAGCCAAGTGAAAATGGTCCTTTCTATTTGTTCTGCCTGGCTTGAGGCCAAGGGTTCTCTCAATGCAGTTCATTGATATGAATTTGTTGAGCTCCTGGGTAGTTTTTCACAAATTTAGGGCAATTAAAAACCTTTAGAAAGCATTTCAGTTGAAGTCAATAATTTTGCTTTTAGAAATTACTTCATCATTTTATGATCATTTTTGCTTCATCAGTTCATAAAACAACTTCAGAAGAAAGACAAAGCACCATTTTATTGAGTAGTTTATATATACGTAAAAACACAGCTTTCAAACTTAGAATTAAGCAACAATTTAGAAACACTTTAATTGAAACGTTTAATTTGTAAGAATAAGAAATTTTTAATTCTATTTTGGACTCTGAAAAATAATTCTCTTTCTTTTAATACGAAGATAATGAAGCTTGATGAACTTTAACAATAGTTACAGAAACTTTCTAAATACATCTATGTCATTTAAGGTACGAAAGGAATCCAGTGTTGGGGCGGGGGCTGATTTGTGCATTTTGTTTTGAATAATTTTTGTTCAGAGAGGTTTTCTCTCACTAGACTGCTCCAGAGATATTTTAGGATTTGCATGTATTACAGCAGTATTATTTAAGCCAGGAAGTGTTTTACAGAGGCTCAGGCTTTTAATTTATACAACAGGCCATATATAGAGGGGTGCATCTTTAAATGTCAGAGAAATCAGAAAGGCTGTGCACTTCCATGGTGTCTTTTGCTGCTTATACAGATCTTCAAGTAGTGTCATCCGAGTTCAAAACACAAGAGATCTCATCGTACAGTCTCATGCAAAGAGGGAGTTATTGAACTTCTTTTGACACCTAGTTAAGGAATCCGGTTTCCTTGGTAAGATAAAGGGATTTGTGGAGGAAAACCAAAAAAGTAATGGTCATATAGAGCTGGAACTTCAGCATCCCGTAGTGGAAGACAGGGAGGGACGTGTTCTGTCGTTTTGGAGTGAATAGTCTGAGGATGTTCACTTTGAACTTCTAGCTGTTACACAGGTGAATATTGTCAGTGCAATGCAGAATAAAGATTGAGTTCTATGGTGAAAATAAGTTAAACAGTCTTTTAAAGATTCTAATGGTGCCTGAGTGACAGAAAATGGAGGAATTTTTTTGTGAAAGGTGAGCATATGCTAAAATTTCAGACTTCAGCTTCACCTTGCAAGAATTTAATGGAGTACTGAGAGGTCTTCCATTTGATAAAGGGAGCAATGACATTCATAAAAGTAAATTAACTATAGCTGATGTTTGAAATTATGGAAAAATTTATTTCAATTTTGTACCCCAAAATCACAACAGAAACTACGTACCAAATTCCCCACCTTGCTTAATTTTCTACACTAAATTTGGAAGTGATCCTGTGAAGCAAGCGGTTGTTTCACACAAAGACCTGAGAAGGCTTTGACCTGCAATTATGGTGATAATACTGAATGTGCAAAAAGAACAGAATTAAGGTTATGTGGGATGGTTTTCATTGTGGCTTTCCTCATCTCGGAAGCTTTGCATTCTGCAGCTTGAGGAAGAGTCTTTGATTGCGGTGGTGAAGCTGAGTGCATAACAGTGAAAAATGCAAAATGCGGACTCTAGAACTACCAATTATTGTCCATTATCCATAATCTCCAGTGAACAAAAGGAATATCTGCCCAAGTAAGCAGGCACACGATCACTGTCTGTGCTCCAAGCAGATGCAAGTTCATTATGCCATGTTCTGGTATGTCCAACGGCCGTATTCTGTACGGCACTGGGCCTGTCTTAATGTACCTTTTTGCTGAGATACACTTATTGACTAACTTAGGCTCAACGCTGCACTAACATAACTTATCCAATTCGTGGGTTTTGACTGTTCTTGCAGATGATTGACCCAAATCATAAGCATGCATCTGCCTGTAAAAGTGTTCAAAATGCTGTAAATCTAAATTAATCCATTTAGCTGTATCAAACAGAAGTATGTCCATATCAATTTATGTTGGCATACCATGCTTTCTTGTTGATAGTTATAGTCACCATTTCAGGATGGATTAAGCAGCAAACTCATTGGAAAGGAAAGTCACAGCTAAGGTACAGCATTACGTGCCAAATAATTTGGTTAAAGTATGTTAGGTGTGAACACCAGACTTGTCAAGATGGACTGATTGTGCTTCCACTAAGTGAACACTAGTAAGTTGCTGAAGTTTGTGGAAGTGTTAGTACGGGGGAGATGATACTCTACAGTCAAAAAAAGCTTTTGAATTGTTGAATGTGGCGGGTCAGACGTAGAAATAGTGAACACCCAAAATTCAGGCCATGGAATGAAGTGATTTAATCAGGGTAGGTTCTTTTTTGTCCTGTGGTTTATTCATTCATTTTGTTTCCTTGCTTTTTTCCCATGTTGTCATGGGTGGGAATCTGTTGTTGAAAAACACTAGGATTACCTAAGGGTGGACAACGCGAGATTTCTTTGCTATCTGGGGTTGTATTGTCATCTTGTTATTTTCTCTTTAGGAATTACTGCTGAGCTCTTGGTGTTTTATGGAAGAGTTTAAATACTTTGTTTAGTGCATGCTGTGTTTATTAAATAGATACACTGTGTTGAATTATAATCCGTTCATCAAGTAAAAGGCTACTATGCCCAAGGATACGTTAAAATCTTCCCAACTGCTCATATCTGCAAAGCAAAATCTATCATATTAGATCAGGGCAAAAATCCATCTAGGCAAATACCCTGCATCCGACAGTGGTCAGATATTACTTAAATATTTAAGGAAATGGGGGAAGAAAGAGTCTTTCTTCTGTGGTATCCTTATAGCTTGTGGCTGTCAGCAGTTATGGACTTCATGGATCTGAAGTTGAATCTCCTCACTCAACAGCATCATGTTCTCATCACGATATTAAACAATTAATTCATTAATTTGAAGAAAATTTTCATTTGACATAATAGGATGGTTTATTGAACTTTTTTTTTTATCACTGCCAAATTTTTACTTCTACAATATAAAGCATTTTAATACAAATCCTGAGAATCTTGGTAAAGATTGCTGATATTCAGGAGCTACTGAATCTGTAATTTGGAACAGAGTACAAGACTAAATCATTCAGGACCTATACCAGACAAGCTGAGTGTTAATAAGATGACACAATTTCACTGAATGTAGAATCATCTCCTTGAAGGCAAAAAAATAATTTCCCATGAAATACCTTCTTTACTTAGGCTAATTAGATTCACATTTGAAAAATCTTCACATTTAGCAATGGCCTAATTATTTAGCCAACTAAATACATTGCTTAACCAAAGTGACAGTCAAAAGAGCATTTGCATCCTGTTATTTGTATGAAGTGCATTTTTTTAACTACTACAAGAGTACAAACTACCAGCTTTATTACCACAGTTATTTCTGTGAGAAAGCCCAAATCCAGAAGACGTGTAACCCTCAGGGGAGAGGAGGTTGTTGAGAGAGGGGATATTAGAATGAAACAGTGGGTACAAAAATGTAAAGGCTAAACCACCGAGTTCAACGTACCCTTACATTTTGTTCCTATGTTGCCAAAGCACCATTTTTCCGTAACAAGATACATGGCACTGAACTCTGGAGGTTACTTTTCTTCTTGCTTTTTAGCTCATACCTATGCTACTTCTGAACCAGTTGGGTCCCTTTGTCCTGTCTTTGGTTTTGTTATGGTTACAGAAAAGGTAAAGGCTAGATGCAGAAAGTATCCTTGTGGAATATGGTTGTCAAGTGTATTTAGATGAGCAATAGCTAATTTTATCGTAATGCATCTAATTGCTAACCCGATCTCTTTAGACAGCGAAATATTTTCAGGACCCATTTCAGTATAAGCATTGTATGCAAAATGGTGGAATACTTTTCATGCACCTTATAATAGGTTGTTAATTAAAAATAAATAGGGCTCTTAAGTGGAAAATGAAATTATCCCATTGCTTGAAATACCTTGATGCAGTTTTTATTACAGGTTGCATATGGAATCTGTTAGGAATTTGAGCATGGGTTGGTTGTTGAATTATTGTGTGGATTAGCTGTAGTATTTGAAGGTTCTCGACTTTAAAAGCATGTGTCTGTTTTAAATCCTACATAAATTCCTCACAGTTTTTTAGAACAGTCTGTAACTCTAACCAGGGCGTTTTTAACACCACAGCTTCAAACAACAGCAGGAGAAAATCTAAAACATTGCTCTGAGTGGTTTCATAACATCATTAAAAGATTTCATTTTAATTAGATAAATTCCCTCTTTCTTTAACTTTTCAACCTTTCTCTCCTAAGTTCTACAAGACAAAGGGTGAAAAGACTAACTGAACTGAATTAAATATTAAAACATTAAAATTGGCATTTTAGAGCTCATGAGGAAAAAAAATCATGAAAAACATATATTTTGTGCGTATTTTAGATTTTATTTTAAGACGTTTCCAAAACTATTATGGGTATTCTTAGTAAGAAATATTATAGGCTGTGTTGTCTCCCAGGGCAGCTAAAGTTTCCAAAAGGAAGTTCAATCTGTAATACATCTTTCACATGTTATTTTAATAAAAAAGCAAATATCATTTGTGTGTTTCCACTGCTAAATGGAGACTCATTGTTTGGTCATGTTTCCCTACCTCAGCAAATACATTTAGAAAGAATAAAGTAAACTTTATTTCAAGTTACACTGATGTAAAGCATTATGTGTACGTTACACGAAAAGTGATTTGAGGTTGAATGTGAAAACAGCTTAACTGGTGTCTCCCTGGTTGTGTCTCTCTGTGCCCAGGTATTTTACATTCATGGATTCATTCGCATGTATCTGCACGTTTGCAACTTTTGTTATTATTAAGCTCTCTTACTTCTTCTCACTCGAGAGTGCAGAAAATTTATCGGTAACTAAATACTGTGATCTACAGAAGGGTAAATGAAAGAGAAATTGCATATACTTAGTCTGCTGTTACCATTTTTCCAGAGCAACTTGTAATTTGTATGAAGAAAGTCGAGGGAAGCTGTTCACTGCATATAAGCATTGATCTGCATTGTAAAACCAATAGTTCTTTCAGTGTTGTGGGTCATTAGTCTGGAACGTGCCGAGGGGATTGTAACAAGTCTTTGCAGACTTGAAATGCTCTATAGCATGAATGCCATTTGTCTTACTAATGTGTTGTCCCTGGTATTGGTAGAAAATGGGTCGGTCCCTTTGATGCCTTGTGAAACATGGTATCATAGGCGGCTTATATTTATCTCGGTTTTGAGACCCAGTGAGCATCGACTTGTTTAAGAACATAAATTCGGTTGAAACCCACTTGAATGATGAAATCTATGTTTGTTAGCAATGTTGAAGAAAAGCAATGTTATAACCTTGTGTAAGTTTTGTAGGCTGAACCCAGAATAAGAAGTTCACCGCTCCTATCTGTTGGTTAACGAGGGAGAAAGGTAACTTAACGACTAGTCTTCATTTATATAAAACTTCCATGCAGAATTGTTACAGTGGTGTCCAGGGGCCTGTCTTAACTAGAGCTAAATTCATAATTGACTGTATATATACTAAGAAGGGTTTATTCCTTTTAATAACCAATCAATGTCGGGAGGAAGCATTCTGCCAAAGTTACATCCAAGCCACTTTTGCTTCCCCACGAGAAGCCTGTGCCAGTCGGCAGACGGTGGCTAGAGATGACGTGCGCTGAGGACTTCCCCGTGAAAGCTCTGGCAGCCTTTGCGAAGGGGGAGGTTGAGGCCGAGTGATGCAGGTACGGTGCAGTGGAGAGTCGGGAGCAGTCTGGGGTTTTTTTCCGAGGTTGTTTCATTGGTAACTGAGCTCTTGTGAGTCCATCCCGTCACAGCTGTAACACAGAGGCTCGGGTGATGCAGCTTCAGGACAAGACCGGACACCGCTTCATATGTGCCTGGCCTGAACTTCCCTACTGCCCCGAACAAACATGCTTCAGGATTTTGGGCCTAATGCCCAGACGTAAAATCAGAAATGGGGGTTTAAAGCGATGGGAACTGGGGCCACCTTCAGCTAAATTTTCCCATTGGTTGTTCAGGCTGTAGACAGCAAAAGAGGTCTGGGGCAGCTCCCGTGTGGACGAGTGTCTGACTCATCATTTGTTTGGATTTATTGTTGCTTTGCTTACCCACACTGACCATATGCTCTTGGCCTCCAAAAACGTTTTCCTTGTTCCACGCACAGGCTCGGTGCCCGTGACCGGGGAAGCACTGCGTGTTGGAGGCACCCGAGCAGAGCGCTTCGAAGCACCAGTAACTCCGGTCGTGTCTCGAGTGTTACCCGTCGCCTGTTCCCGCTTACAGCACTATTTCTTTTTCTTTCCCCCACACGGAACAACAGATGATTTTAAAGGATGGCTTATGCCATTCTGCTTGTCAAAGAACCCGGGTTTCTGAGTTCAGTTCACAGAGGCCTTGGTTGTCGTGACTAACCGAGGGAATAGAAGAAGAACGTGAACAATTGGTGCTGGTTTATTTGACTGAATCCCAAATTAAAAAACTTAAATAGCAACAACCTAGGTCTCCAAGTCTGTGGGAGCAGGCAAGAACTCCTTTGACACTCAAGGACTTCTATTTCTACCTCTGACTGGAATAAAAGTGACTTGGTTCCCTTTGGGGATTACGTACAGTTCAGTTTTATATATTGATCAGTGGTTTTAAATGCTTTTAAGGCTTTTAGACCAGGTGTTATTTGAGGAGTCAGTTTCTCTGGTCCTTTGTGAGCTGTTAGAGTGCGAGGGTATTGCTGAGTGATTGACAGGGCATACTTCTGGTTTTGTCACCTACTTTTTATTTAATGCAAAGAAGTGAAAGAGGGGAAGTATAGAAAAATACATTTATCTGTTTTTTAGTTTTGTATAATTATTTCTAAATCTCCTTGCTTCCCCCCCCCCCAAATGCCACCGTAGAAACTCTAGCCTATTTATGAGGAAATTGAAGTAACTTTTCTGAAACTGTGTTCTGGAATTAATTTTTATTTGGCTTTTATTTTTTAGTGGACTCTGCATAATTTGCCAAAATCTACCAATTCTTAGTTGACTTATGTTACCTCTTAAAAGTTGGAGTTTTTTTAAGTTTGCACTACATGTTATTTATTAGGGGTATAACCTGACATCTCTGGTAACTTCTCAGACAGTCTCAAAGCACTTTCTAGATGACATAATTGATATATCATATAAAGAATCAAAAAGAATGAAGCTGCTCAGTGACTCACAACGGCACTATGTGATAGTTTAGGACAGGAAGTGTGGAATAACTATGTGCAGCTGGATCTACAGGATGAAATTAAATAGACAGGAAATACTTAACCAAGCTGGAATTTAACCACATCCAAAGTGGAATTTGATGTGGAGACTAGCACCTTTAATTATATGAAATTTTTTTCAAAGGAACGCTTATGATCGTATGTGGCCGCAATCCTAGTTTTCTTGTGTTGACGCTGAAATTCAGTCATTGATTGAACCAAATTTTACTTCTCTTGTGAGAATGTCAGGATCCGAATTGTCTTTCTTATACATCCCTCTTCTGTACAGTATTTCATTTTTTAATGGAAAGGCATTTATGATTTTCAAGGATCAAATTATCGATCAGTAACGGTTGATTTTATTTTTGCTGTTTGACAAAAGAATTAGAACTATCCCCCCTCCATTTCGTCTGCTGTTTTACTACAATTGCAGAGCATGGACAGGGCTGACTTTGGTCAGTGTTATGTGAGTATGCATGAAGTAAAAACACAATCAAAACCCCTCTCTCTCTCCTCTCTGTCCCT
This sequence comes from Sula dactylatra, assembly GCA_013389905.1. NCBI lineage: Eukaryota > Metazoa > Chordata > Aves > Suliformes > Sulidae > Sula > Sula dactylatra. The sequence continues at coordinate 137,508 of WEKW01012244.1, read as the reverse complement.
GGAGCCTTCTCTATAACCTGTCACACAAACTTAACTTTTTCTTTTTTCATCCTATTATTGTAGTGCTTTGGAGCCTTAATGACAGATCCAAGCCCCGTTGGGGTGCTACTCAAAGAAGTATTTTCTGTTGAGGAGCGTGCAGTAGGGAAAGCACATAGAATTAAGAACGTAGCAGTGATGTTGGTCTGCGTATTCCAGAATCTCCAGTGCTATAAGTTTTATAGTGGCCATGGAAAAGGAGAGGCTTATGGGAAGCGCTTCACTTGCTTATGGGACAGCATGGGATAAAAGCAGATAGCTAATTGTTTCAAAAGTGAAGTAGCAAGTGGTGAATGCTCACAGATAATCTGGTTTAAGATGGGTATGAAAGCCTGGAAGACAGGAGGCAAGTACCAAATACCTGGTGCAGTCAAGGAGGAGATGAATGGAAAGTGATCTGATCAGATAATGGACTGGAAATGATTTCTTTTTCAAGGTCAGTTGGAATGAGGTGATCTCTGCTCAGATTAAGCTGTGTGACTAAAAAGTAAAGAAATTTTTACGCAGAAAACATTAGAAGAATTAAAGTGAAATCCTAAAAAACATTTGAATTAAGAATGTGGTTTGAAAGTGTGGGTCTCAGTTTGGACAGAATAAGTCAGGACTCGAACAGAGAGAGAGGAGGAGAGAGAAAGGTCCTTCACCATCAGCTTAAATATGTGTTTGGTAATAAGATTACCCAGGAATAGGCTAGGCCTAGAGGTAGTGTAAAGATGCCTTAAACCAACCTGTAGAACCATGTTCAGTAACACTGAGGAGGCTCTTCCAAAAGATGTGCTGAAGGAGTTGTTAGAGAGGTAAGAGCATCAAAAAAGGGAAATTCAAAAGTGAAAGTCAAGAGAAGAACTCTTCAGAAAGAACTTGGTCATTTCTGCTGTAAGATGATTAATGAAGAGAAAACAGGTACTTTGGTTTTCAGAGTTGGGAAGAAGTTTTTAGAGACTTTGATTATGGCTTGGTGGTGCAAACTCGCATCAGAGATTTACTATAGCATAAAAGGAGTGGAGAGTGAATTTGGGTTGGAGGCTGATGGCCATATTATGGAAAAACACTGCAATAGCCAAAAAGATAGGAGAGGGGTACTTGGAAAGAATCAAGGGCCATTATCAGTGGATGGAAGGACAGGGTGATGTAAAAACCTGTTATTTTTGTCATATTTTTATCATCTAACTCTAACCATTGTGAATTATAGCATAAATTATAGGATG
>WEKW01012244.1:6477-134916 GCA_013389905.1 Sula dactylatra | reverse complement strand
GAATCCTCAGTACTTTGGGCCTAATGCCAAAAACGTCGATTTTAGAAACAAAAGACCCTCTTCTCTACAGGGCAGTAACACTACACAAAGACAAGTTGAATTAGAAGCTTAGTTTCTGTACATGAAGCAGTGCAGATCAAACAGCATGTTTGTATACCTGTATTTTGTTTTGTGGTTTTATTTATGTGCAGTTATTTCATCAGTCTTTAAATGTTTGAGTAATTTGGTGCCAGATCGTTCAATATTAGCTCAATGTCAAGTCTTAATACTTCCCAATTAAAAAAATTTGACCTAGCCTCCTCAGTATGTCCCCTTAGGAAAATCGTGAACGTGTAGCAACTGCAGTTGTTCTCTCAGTGTATATAAGCGCTGGTAAATTATCATGCGTGAATTCATAGCAGATATTCACTCAAAAAGGCTTTTAAAAAATTACTTTGAGTTGCTACTTGTTTTTAACTTTCTAGTGGGTGCTTTTCTACTGTGCGATGATTTTTAGGGCATGACGTTTTCAGAATGGTTCAAAATTTTATTATTATCAAATTGAGCAAAGACCACAGACAACTGTGTTGGCTTTCAGCTGGGCGTTTCCTACATACTTTTTAACATTAGGTATGTCTTTGGAATGGAGGAATTAAGTGACGTCTTTAAGCACAGGTTTACCAGTATCTCCATAGTTTGAAGAACATGACTAGCCGCTCGTTTAGGAAATGCTTTTCTTTCGATGTAGACCTATAAACACTAAAGAATGTTATTCTTACAGCTCAGTTTTTAGCAAAGCTTCTGCCTGGATTTGAAGAGCTAGCTGTGATGAGATCGTTGTGTCTTGCATGTAGTCCTGTGGGAGGTTTTGGTGTTTGAACTCTGCTGCTAGTTATGATCGCTTTCAGACTCAGCCAAAATGGACATAAGAATTCCAGTTTCAGTGCTAAGTGAAAAATTTACTGACATGTGAGCCCAAATATTCAAACACTTCTAGTGAAATATAGCTGTCTTACAGTCACAAACACAGAAGATTGTCTGACCAGATACGGACCTTGCTGAACTAAATGAAATACAACTTAAGACTTCGGTTTCAGCCTCGGAACAACTCATCACAAAACGTGCACAAACTCAGGGTAAATTTGAAAATTCTCCTTTCAGAATGGAGCTGATGGGACAAATTTTAATAAAATTGGATACATCTGCAGTGGTATCATATATCAACCAAGAAGCAGACAAAAGAAGTAGGAATTTATTGGAGGAATCCGTCTGACTTTTCTTGTGGGCAGAATTACATCTGGCATTTGTGAGGGTGTGCCATTTCCCAGATCTTCACAGTATGTTGGCAGACTATTTTAACAGGCTTGGATGTTCATTTGGGAGAGCATGATCTCTGAATAGATACATAATTCACTGTAGTAAAACCAAGGTACAGATCTCCTCAGAACAGACTCTTTTGCCATAAGAAGAATATCCAAAGGCAAATCCAAATTTGTAACAGGCAGTCAGAAAAGCAGACAAAGTATTACTGCATCAAAATGCCAGGCGTTCAGAAGATGTTTTATAAAAGTTTAATTTTTCAAACAGCTCCTTGTCATCTGTATCCTCTTCTCAGAATGTAGAATGATTATGATGGTAATTGTGGAAAATTGCTAGTCATCAGTGCTATTAAATATCTAAATTCTAAAATGTATCATACAGTCTTGAAATTGTTGAATATTTTCCAAGGACTGTTATTCACAGTGAACATTCTGAAGTTCCTTTGCTCCGAGATTAATGTGGACAGGAATATGGCAGATATAAGCAGTCATCGTTGTGGAGATTAGATGCCACAAAAGCAACTTCACAGGAAGACTTCTGCAGCTCCTGCGCATCTGAACGCAATTTGTGAGGAGGAAATAGGGTCAGAAGACACCTCACACCGTTTCTTACACATGTGCCGAAGTACTGCTGTGCTGCAACCGGCTCTCTGAAACCTGCTCCTTCAGCAGCCTGAGCCGTACGGTGGCATTACTCGGAGCCAAGGGCGTGCGTTAGTTACGAGGCGTCAGTACAAAGTGAAGCGCGTAGCGAGGTGTGAGGCTCTCGCTCGGGGAAGAGTCACGAGGCTTCTCTGCTTCCAGACAAGGCCAGAGCTGCAGTTTCTGCTAGTAACACTAATTACCCCTGGCTAAACCTAGCAGTTGGGTGACGTAAACATACTCTCCTATGATTACGTATATCGGTTTTAAGCTAGGAAGGGGTGGATGAGGCACTCTTCACTGGTTCTAGTTCACACTGGAAGAAGTCAGTTGGGTGCTGGCAACAGAAAATCTTGACTCACTTCGTTGGGTATTAAGTGTCCGAAGTACTCATTTGGTCAAGCTAGAGCCTAAAGCCTAAGCTAAGTCACCATATTCAGAATAATTTCTTTCTGTTGGAGCACCGTTGTCTGTTTTGGTGCCCAGAAGGGAAACTTCCCATCAGAATGAGTGTCAAGAAAGTCAATTTCTACACTCAAGTTCAGCAAACATCACAAAATCAGGACCAGTTTCACTGTTGGCACAGTGGTGCTCATTTGTAAAAGCTAACGTAAAGCCTGTGCCAGCAAGAAATTTATTCTTCTCTTCACAATTCAGTTTTGTGCCCTGGTGACTGATTAAAATAATTACCTTTTTTTTTTTTATTATTTTTTATTTTAAGTCTTGGTGCTTCATAGCATCCATGGTCAATAGGTATATGGGTAGGCACATTAAAGATCAAGTTTACCCTCACAGGAGCTGCTATCCTACAATAATCAATTTTTCAACAAGTGTCATTTGCAACTTTTATGAAAATCTAGTGTCTGTTTCTGGTACAGAACAACGGTGCTGATTGTGCTCGGAGCTGGAGGAGTTTTGCTGTAGAGCTGCAGGAAGAGCTGAATGTGCCTGCATGGTACTTTCACCGGTGTGACGGGTCAGAAGGAATACCTCTCCAGCCTGCCTGGTAGCCATTTGGGTACGGAAACAATAAACAAGCGATCCATTTGTTTGTGGATCCTGTTTAAGTTATTGATAAGGACAGGTAATATTTTATAAACCAGTTATTTCCAGTTATAAATTTTTTGCATTGAGTTTCATGGAGTAAGATTTCCCTACTACAGAAATACAGAGCATTAAATGAAAAGGAGTGAAAGGCAGTTTGTGCTTCAAATTAGTACATCTAAAGTGAACAAAGCCATCCATTGTGTTGCTTTCGTGTCACTGTTGTTAGATATTAATTTGATAAGGACAGAGTATGTTAAAATGGGGACTGGAAAAAAATGTTGAACCTTTTTTATTCCTGACTGCTTTATCATACATTATAATGTTTATTGTTGAGATTAAGTACTCTCTATTCAAGCAGTAACAAGTTTCGTAGTGGAACAAAAGTAAGCGGCACTCACAAAATTCATTTTAACAAAAAGTGTGAACAGAAAGATATGAAAACTATTGATTATGTTGTCTATGCTGACATACAAACAAAGTGATAACTGTTCACATCTATAAGAGTTGAAGAATGGCAATGTCAGATTGTGCAAAGATTAACATAAGAATGTGACATCTTTGGTGAAAATTTATAATTACATTTGACGCTTTGGTGGAGATTGGAATGAGGGTGGAATCTTGTAGAGTAATTTTTTTTGTGTGTGGTTCATGTCATTACCGACTACTTAACCCTTTGATTAACAACAATTATTACTATGAATAAACGTGACTATTGGAGAGGGGAATGTGTTGCCCTGTGATTTATAGCACTATTCAAACATCTATTTCAGAAGGGAGCTTCTTAAGCTTAATTTTGTTCTGCAGAAGATGTTCTAAGCGGTGTCATATAGATATTGCTCTCCAGGGAAGGTTTTATGAAAATAGCTGATGTGTGTCTTCATTGCCCTTCCTGAAGAAAATTAGAGCCCTAAGTATCAGAAAGTTGAAAAAATGTAAAATATTTATCCATGGCTTCTGAACTCTGGTTTGGAGGTACCGTCACTGCTTTCTTTGCCTGTTCGTTGTAGAAGTGTTTGATACGACTCTGCCAGTGTTTGGTTTCTTCCTAGACTCCACCCTGGGTTGGACAATAGATGTTGATGAGGAGCTGTTGCAGGGACAGGAGTAAAGAGAAAAATCCTTGATTTCCATAGTTAGCTGTTTTGAAGAGAATGCAAGCTCCAAGAAATACCAACTCATCAGGCTTTCCTATAAATGAAGGCACGTCGTTGATACAGATACATAAAAATATATCAAAAACTTGAGACACAGACTTTACCTGTTTGCCTTGAGAATGCCGGCTGCGTTTTACTTCGTCATGGACCAATAATTTTCATTCCCTAAAATGAGGTTATTTATTACACGGTTCCAAAATGTTTTAGTTTGGCTGTTTAGAAAGTAGGAATTATGTTTATTTAGCATAAGGAATGGATTTAAACTCAGAATTGAGGAGGTGATTTTGAGAGACCCCAACTTCCTTTTCTTATAAAAGCACTAAAACATGAGCCTAAATGCTGATTTAAAAAGGAGTGCTTTTTCATTTGTCTGTCTTTATATGTGTCCAATATGTCAAAGTTATTCATGGACATTCTAATCTAGAAAATCATGGTTATACCATATAAATTAGCACACAAGTTAACACTGTTAAATACATTATGATAGCTTTAGTATCTATTTTTCTTGTTCTCTCTATGTTCAAGGACACAAATTGGATGGGCAGAGATTCAAGTCAAGGGCAAAAAAGGAGCAGGGAACATTTTTTCATAATTAATATTCTTGTAGCAGAGCTCATTCCTGTCCAAAGGACTGTCTGCATATAGGGCTGTAGGCACTACTGAGATCTCATTGACTTCACAATTTTGAATTCAGGGAAGGTCCATGTGAGGTCGAAGGGCTGCAGGAGGACCTTAACCTCTAAGGTGTTATTCTACTCCTAATGCGTTTACATGGTTTGTTTGCGAAGTGTATACGTTTTGTGGCATTTACTTCAGGGTAAAATAGCTAATTTCTTACATGGTTTGTTAGAGGCATATGCAATATCAGGGGTGCTCTGCTTTGAAATACTCTCTCAAAAGCTGATAGAACATTGGAGGCTATATGCTTTGTCCACATATTTTTTGTCCATATTTTTCAAATACACACAGATCTAGTATATCATAGACTTCTAGAATAATTCAGGTTGGAACGGACCACCAGAGGCTAAACTGAAAGTTTACACAGTTGCTTTAGGTTCAGTCATTTTGAATATTTCTAAGGATATTCTAATGTTTGACCCACATTGCGAAAAGTACTTTTCCGCAAGAAATTTCTTCAAATGTTATAAAACTCACGTGAGTTTCAAAAACAGTGTGTTTGAATTATATAATTTCAAATACAATTTTTTAAGAACATTGTCTCATCTAAGACGCTCTTCTTTTTCATTGTACAGTTTAATGTTTCAAGAATAAGGAAATTTGATTAAAGCAGACAAACTAATTTGGACACTAACAAATAGGAGAGATGATGGTTCAAGGGGTTAGGCTGACCTTCCAAAACCAGAATTGCCACGTTGGCAATATCTCCTTGAATGTAACTTGTTTCCAGAAGGTAACAGTTTTGGAGGCTTAAGTGAGTCCAAAGAAGTCACTAATTACCAGTTACCAGTGATTTTCTAAATTGCTGTTTGTATTCCGCTTTCTTGTTCTTGGTCTGTAAATTGATTTGGAACTACAAATTCTCGTACATGACAGTTTATGAAGTCCATTTGTCTGTCATACATTAAGTAGAAAATACTGCCCATGTGTTTCTGTTGTTGCAGAAAAAAGGTATAACATTACAGAGTATTCTTAAAATCGGTAGCATGTAATCCTCCCATCAGAAATCGCGTCACGACGTCTGTATGCGCGCAGCCTCGTTCGGTGTTCCCTGAATTCCATTTTGCAGACACCAGTGTTTTTCATGGAAAATCTGTGACTTGCGAGTGTTCCTATCAGAAGCCGTACATCATGTGAACATCTAGTGCTAAACACACAGCAGCACCCGCAGAAGGGACCTGTACCCCGTTGAACGCGGATACCTCCGTACGACGGCTGAGGAGCTGCATGGGTACGTTGTACGTCTAAGGTGGCTACAGGGACCTTGTCACAGGCCACGCGTTCTTGGGGAACAAATAGGTATTTGCTCACTAAGTTTCAGGGGTTTCCTGTTCTCGGAATCATTTTACTTGAAAAATCAGAGGTATTCTGCATCGAGAAAGGTTAGTTCTCTGCCACGGGCTGACCACCGAACTTGGTCTTTTATTGATCTAAAGCTGTTTTTAAAACTAGTACCCATTTGAATGAAATGGAAAAAAATGTTTGCTCAGTCATATTTCCTGTATCTGTAGTCTGATTTCCTGTGAAGGTGGGCAAACAATGTGACAGGAGTGGAGTCATTTTCAAGTAGAGAAGTAAGGAAAATATTCAGTAGAAAATTAAAACTTATTTAGAACATTCAAGCATCTTGAATAGCAGTGCAAATTGAAGCCCCTGCTGAAACCTGCTACTGCCACAGTAATACGACATTACAGAAAATAGCACCTTAGCAGAGACGTTTCCCTTCAGGCTGTGAGATCTGGGAGTAAAAGACTAACACTGCTCTCCCTGGTTACAGCAGCGGTACCGTCAGAGGGTTCCTGGGGTCTGAGTTCATTAGAAACAGGAACTTAACGTAAGTATTATTTGGCTCTAAAAAGCTAATAGTTAGGGGTATTCTTCCCCCCACCCTTGAAATTTGAAGAAAGTACTCATTCAAACTGTAATAATTAATGCTAAGCACTTACACAGCTCATTGTATTGTGTTCTACAGACAATTGTTATTACCCACGTTAATTTAAGTGAGAATATCTTTGTTTAGAGTTTAGCAACTGTCCGGATTTCAGCTTATTAAGAATTATATTTCTTAATAATTATTAGAATTAGCATAGGTCCTGACCCTCATTTATTTGTGTGTTCGGAAACAAAGTCATGCAACAGTCTTTATATAAAGAAAATTAAAAGGCCAAGCAATAACATTAATGTTCTTTTAAATAATTAATTTTAATGTGCGGAAGCTTAAGCAATAAATGTTTTATTGTAAACCCTGATGTGGTAATTAATCCAAGTGATTAGGACCTAATTGCGTGTTCATAGTAAATGTTACATTTGCTGTGAAAGAAGTTTTTTTGGACTTGTGGTTCTGGGGCTAGAGTTGTGAGAAGAGTGATATTTAAAAGGAAATGGTAACGCACTCACTTTTGAACTTGGTAAGCCAGAAATTGAAAGAAATACATCCTTTATTATTTTGCCAATTACTTTTTTAGGTCTTCTGTGCATTTTATTTTATTATGCACTTAATTTTATACTTTAGATTAAATATATCATAAGGATACGTAGGCTGTTTAGAATCAGGTAGCAAATACCTTGGGGAGTGGGAGAGGGTATTTTGGTTTATTAATCATTTACACCTCAGTTTGCGAATAGCGAAAGTTCTGTTATTCCATAAAACTTGTCATTACTTTACTGCGGAGAAGAAGTCATCCTGTGAAGGGTGTTTGTTTCAGCTGGGCTGGTTGCACTTTGGATAGCCGTGTTGCACACCAAATGAACTCGGACCTCCACTGAAGCTTTAGAGCTGCTCTGGATTTTCACTGATAGAATTTATGGAGTTTGGATCCTTGGGTTTTTGTCGTGATTTCTTTCCCCCCAGCAAAATTACGTTTTGTAAATACACTGTATGCTTCTGCGGTTCTATACAGAGCTCCGTTTTGCCCATGGTGAGTCTGCTTTACTTAACCAGACTCAGTTAAAAGATGAGTTAGCGTTTCAATAGTGCAATAAGCTTCAGAAATCTTTTGTGTTGCCTCTTGATCATTTCCTTTTTTTCTCTTCGTACCTACCATGCTACAGTATCAGTATAGTCTTTCTGATGATAGGATCTTTATTAGTGAAATAATATGCTCTTTCTTTGGGGCTCTTGAAATATGTTCTAACAATGATGGTAATGACTTTGATTAATATTTAATCCCCGTGCTGCTACGTTCTTATAATTTACAAGATCTCAAAGGTAGCTGGGGGGAGGGAAGAAAGGTTTCTGCTTAAGTGTTTCCGTATGAGAGTGCTTAGGGAAAAAACATACCTATGTTTTATTGTGCCTTATATCTGTTTTCTAACCTGACTTTAAGTGAAACCTTTCATAGCGTGACCACGTTGTTGTCAGGGAAATCTGTAAGGTATAGAAGTCATGCTGGAGTTGACTTATTTTTCATGGCATTGGACTCATTCCTGCACTTGTTCATATTACGTAACAGTCACATTCCTCCGCCTCACCTGGGAATCCCGACCCTCTGAGGGCTCAGGTATAGCGGTACGTACTAGTACAGAGCAAGAGGTTGACGAGGACTTTGCCTTTTCTTTGTGAGCAGGGGAACTAATACTTATAAATACAGCAGGGCAAGCCCAAATTAGTTTCCCCCTTCACTCCAAAACTCTCAGTATTTGTGTGCATAGTCACATAACAAAAAGCCTCTTGCACGTACACAGCAGCAGAATTTTTATGATTTTCAGGCCATGGAATGTTAAAGACAAAGTTCTTAAGTAAGCAGTACTGATACGCAAGCTTTGAACGGTTCTCCGCGAGACGTTGTACAATCATATCAAATAAATCTGCATTTTTTACAAGGTCTTTGGACGCCCAGGCGGTCAATGGTGATGATCTGCTAAGCCACCGATGGTCAGTCATCCTTTCAGTCTTTGAGCGTTTTACCTGTGTTTATAAAATAAACCGTTGCGCTGGTATAAGCTCATTTAATTAAAAAGGTACTCCTAGTTGTTCTCTTCTTGCTGTTCAAGGCTATTTGAGTAAGCAAGGAATAGGCTTGTTTTAAATGCTTGCTTATAGAGCTTTCAAACTGCGGATTAACTGTCTAGAGAATTGGAAATTCTCTATGCGTTTTTAGTTACATAGATTCTCTCAATTTACTAATATGCTGTAAATATTATGTACATACCAAACTTGAATGAATTCAACATATGGTTGATGTTTACATAATTAATGAGATGCCAAATTATATTAATGTAACTAGCCATACACAAAAAAGGAAATGTTGCACAATCATCGAGGGCCTAAATTAGCCGTAGCTTATTCTTTGCTTCCTGAAATGCTTATTTGCCAGGACAGGGACCCTGGGATTGTCCTCAAAATTGTGGAGATTAGGATTGAAAATCAATTATCTCATTGTTCCAAACATCATAAATAATATAATTACCAATTTTTAGACTTCTGGTTATTGTTTCATTAAACAATAATTGGTATTTCTGACTCTACTTTTTGGTCTAAACACAGCATTATCCTCATTAATAGATGGGTTGGGCAAACCTAATTTTGACAGAGTTATTTTAGAAGGATGAAAGGTGAAAAAACCAGTTTCTCTCTTTTAATCAACAATTTAACAATTATTTTAAGGTGCATTGCTTTCTCAGTAAGGATTGAATTGGCTTTCAATGAAGAAAAAGTGTAGCAAAGTGGTTTTGGAATACCAGGAGAAAAGAAGAAAAGGGGCTCGTTCTTTATCATGGCTTCTTTGATTTGCAGTTTTTATTTTATTGATGGTAATACCCTGTACTTTATAATACCTTTCAACACAGAATTTCAGTCATCTCAGTAATGTTAAGTAATTAAACCTCCCACTGGTTCTGCCAATGGAGGTGTATTTATCATTATAACTACTTTGCAAGTGGGTAAACAGAGACAAAAAAAGGTTCAATTACTTAATCAGAGTAATAAGACCTCTAGGCTGCTGTCTCCCAGGTGATGTTTAATACTTCCTCCAAAATTTTGTTATAAATTCAGTATAAATAAAAATAGACATCTTACTCCCTGGGCTTAATAAACTCAGGTAAAACTGTATGCTGAACTTGAGAGACAGTAGAGAGATTTTTTGCTTCCTCACAGAGCGGCAGACTTTGGGGAGCTATGTCAAGCCATGGTCTTAAGATCTTCATTCATCTCGCCAAAATTAGTTTAGCTAACTTTGTCGTTTCCAGGGAAATAGGAGAATTTTTTGTTTGGGGTGACACTTCCGTACACCGACACTGGGAACATTGCTGCTCTCTTGCACATGTGTGTACACGTCCACCTCATTGCTGAAGTTCTCGTCCATACGCTCTGCGAGTACGTGTCTCGTAAGTAAAGTCACACAATTATTTTGTCCTAAATAGGGCTTGGAAGAACTTTCTGGAGAGCGCTTAATTTAACCAATAGGAATCAGAATTGAAGAAGATTTCCAAATTGCTTAACACTAAAAAGAAATTGCTAATATATGCATAAAATAATTATTTTCTTTAACATATAATGTCAAATATTGGAGGTTTTCTGCTACCGTTGTAATCTGATAGATACTAATATGGCAGCAATCAGAGTTCACTTCAGCAACAAAGAAGCTGTTCAAGTCTGAAAGCAATCCTCTCCTCCTGACACGTTGGCACCGTCGTAGAGGAAAATGTCACGGTCAATATAAGCATATTTACTGACAGTTGGGTTTTTTCCTATGTTACTGAAAACTGTTTGAAACTTGGCTTTTATCAAAAACAGAAACACTGGCCACTCCGAATGATAAAACAATAGTTTACAGCTTAGTCATTTTCCAGTTATAAAGCAATACTTTCATAAAAATAAACAATGCATACAGGAACAAGCCAAAACAATTACTCAGAGAGATTGTTGCATTCTTGGTGTCCTTGCTTTCTGATTTAAAACAACTGTCTCCAGTAGGAACTGGACGAAAAGCAGCAGGTTTTGTTCCATGAAGTAACCACTTGCTGATCACTGCAAGATAAAATATAGTTCCAAAATGCAATTGATACTGTGTAGGTACTTTCGAAGTTCCTAAATGACCTATTACGTAACGAACAGGTACATAGATTAAAATAACGTTCACATATTTCACTAATTTACAGACTGAACATCTCCCAAGTGGATAGTTACGTAGAGCTTTTGTCCTTCCTAGAGAAAGTAAAAAATGACTTAAAGCACAAGCACCTTCATTAATAAAGGTCATGTTGTTTATCTAATTTGTGGGGTTTTGTTAATTATGTCTGGAGGTTTTTTTCCACATCATGAGTCTTTTGCTATCTCTGTCATTTGATACTATTCTGTCATACCTCAGTAAGGAAAATAATTTAACAAATAATTTCAAGCGGAAACAGGTTGCAAATGCTCCAAACTCGGAGGACGAGGTAGCGGGTCAGTAAGTCTGCTAACCTGACAGCGTCGCGCACTCCGAGCATCGCGCTCCGGTGCTGCGGTGTTAAGGACGTGTTTTAAGTTGTTCCCTGCTCTTTTAAACGCGCATCAGTACCAAGACAGATGAGGAGCTTTTGCTCTCGCTTCCCAAGAAGATTCCTCTGGTTCCTGCTCTGCAGGAAGGCGATTTCCCTGTCCTGTCGCACAGCGGGCGGGACAGGGACTGCACCAGTCCGTGCTCCGTGCAGTTCGGAGGCTAGAAGGCAAAGCCTTCCAGGCTCTTCTGGTTGTGCGGGCACCTGGAAACCTTGTGTAAGTTCTCCTCTCTGGAGCAGTTGCCCGGTGGTTCGTTACCCATCCCAAGCATTGCCGTGTGCTGCAGCGTCACCCCTCCCAAGCCCTGATATTTTCGCTAGACTAGAGCGGACGAGGCTGACGGCAGAGCAGAGCTGAGGGAAGTCTCTTCTGCCCAGGCGTGTGGCTTGACGTTCTCTTTGTGCACAGAATGTAGGAAACTTAACCAGGTCCAAAAGCTCTGACTCGGTTATGTCTGTTGTTTAACAGAGCAAGTTCTTTTGGCACCTTCGCAGTCTCACTCTTTTACTGGAACTGCCAGCGTACTTGAAGCTAGATGATTTCTGCAGGGCTTTGCTGAATCACAGTATTTATCAGGACTGTCACTATGTAACTGTCAAACTTTTTTTGTGCCTGAAAAATTCCACCCTTTAGATAGATGAGAGTGTGATGTCGTCATAATTGCATTTTTATGTAAATGCTTGCTATAAAATAATTTTGGATTAAATGATGTGTTCTTTTCATGTTGGCAGAATATAATTTGTCTTAAATGGCAGCAGACTGTTGTATATGTGTTTCTGAAAGTTAAATGTTTTGATTCACACTTGCAATTTATTGATTTTACATTGTTACCAAATGGCGTTTCAAAATCAGCTCAGAATGCCACGGTTCAAAATCCTGTCACTCATATGATAAAGTCATTTTCATGTAACCCATTCTGCAAATGGGATTGGCAAGGAAAGAGAAAGAGCTAGAAAGAAGAGAGGGCAAATGCGTTTTAGTGGGTAGTAGGTTTGAGAACAATCCTAATTTTTGTTATCTCTGTACGTTCTTATGCAAACATTGCTTCCGTGCTATTAAACAATAATAAATCCAAAACTGCAAAGCTGTTTGTTATCATCTCAGCCTGGATTTGTCTAAATGTGCACTAGGTCACAGATTTTAGTGTTGGCTTTAAGGAAATACTCACTGGCTTAAAAAAAAAAACCAACTTGATCCTCATTGTGCAAACATTACATGTATGTAATCCAGACAAATTCAGTGCAAGCATGTTATCTGATGTGAACAAATGATGGCAAGACGACTTAGTTTGGGCAGAATACCTTATACAGAGTTACTTTCACCAAAGCCAAAGTTGTTCTGGCTTCATGAGGTCCTTCAACACTCTCTGATTCTGTGCTGCTGACACTTTTGACACCCTTAATTCGCTGCCCTCACAGCTGCTATAGCTGGTGCTGTATGAGCTTAGTGTAGGTCAGAATAAACCTTTTGGGTCCACGTGTGATAAAAATGAGAGAGGTGACTTGTAAAGACAAATTGCTTGTGTGTGAAGCCACCCAATCCTTCCGGTAATGCTAGCGTCTGTAGAAAAAAAAGACTTGAGTGTAAAAAACTTCCCTATGTTCACAGTACCCTGGCATATTTTAAAAGGTGCATCAAAGAATTCCTGAATATTGTAAACGTGAGGTTAATATGATATTCTCTCTTGACTTTGTCTACTGCTGTCGTGTGCATCTTAATATTGGATTTTAAAAGCTCTTAAGTTACGAACAAGCTACTGTATCTCCCATAGCCATGCATCTGCAATACACAAATGGGTTTTCCTCTTATTTCTTCCTTTTTGTTTTTCTTCCTTCCACAAGGAAAACGTTTTTCTCCACCAAAGGACTGTACTTAAACAGAAGGACTGCTTACAGTGCATAAGAAAAGTATCGTTGTGTTTTGCATGTGTATACATACAAACATCCATATAAATAATTCGGTCTATCATCCTATTTTCCTGGTGTATATATTAGTTCAGCCTTGCTCTCTGGCTTGTGGTACAATGGTACCTTCCTCTTGGCATAGAAAAGAGGCTCATTACACTTTGAGCAGCAGCAAATAGTGGCCCATCATGAAGCAGTAGCACCTGGTCTGCTTCGAATACCGTGTGCTGCTAGTACGTCTGATAGCCTTTAATGGTTAATAGGTTTTCTTAGTCAAGTATTGCTGCCTTTCGCTTTCTTTGACTGCACTGTCCAGTTATTCCATGTCCTTGCACGTACAACGTTCTTTCACAAAGATTGATGTGCACACAGCAATTTCATTTCACGTGCAGCGTAAGTTTCTCAGGCTACTGGAGTTTCTGTATGTTAACGACGTGTCTCATCCTTTGATTACCGATATGTTCCTCGCAGTTGTTTTAAGGTACCTTTGGGTTTTGAGGGTAAAAAGGTTCCCAAAAGTCTCAGAAGTAGACTGAGGTGAGTAGGTGCGGGTGCAGAACATCTTCTGAGGGGCCTCTTAACCTTCTTGTTAGTGGGGATGGAACTTCGCACTGGTGAAATACCAAGTCTTTTATACCAGCGATACCGAGCTACGCCTCTTCTTGCACTCAGAAGTGATGTTGGCGAACAGTTAATTGTTGGAGTAGGTAGGAGTAGTTGACTTAGGCGTTCCTATGCATACTTCTGTCCGGACCAAAATCAGTGCCAGCTGCAAGAGCACGTAGGCTGTGGTTCTGAGGAAGCCACGGAGTGACTTCGTTGTGAATCCCAGTGACACAGAAGAAAACCTGTTTGTTTTAGTGGAGTTCATTCCTGTACACAATTGTAGCATGCTGCAATAGCGTGGTCTGTGGCTTACCTAGTTGTAATTCAAACTGAGGAAGCTGGGTTCCTCTAACTGTACTGGGGACAAACTCAATTTCAATTCTTAAGGAGGGCGGTCTAATTAGGTTTCTTTAAAGCGAAATCTGTTCAGTTCAGAGTTTGTACATATCCTTCCTGCTTTAACTCCATTGTGTGAATCGTGCTGTTACGGCTTTTTTTTCACATCGCTACAACTTTTTTTTGCAAAGAAATGTTACACTTGGCAAAGTTTTAACAAGAGCTCGCATACACGCAACTCTTAATTTCTCGATGTTTTAATGTCAAATAGTTATTTAAATAGGAATATAAAAAACTCTTGGAAGAATGCAATTAAATGACAGAAGTGATTTTTAGGAAACCCAAAAGACAGAGCTGTAGCCTTTGAGAGTTCCTGGCCTTTACTTCGCAGGATCTGAAAAGCAAGCTCTCCTATCTGCATCTCAGTACTTTTATGTTGCCTTTCCAAGGAAAAGGGAGTTGGATGCAGGCCTGAGTTAGATCTCACGGGGATACTGTTCTGTACCTTAAATTACAATCAGATGTATTTTAGTTCAGATGAAGTTTTCAGCCTAAAATTGGTAAGAAGCCTAATTATTTGACCAGGTTACTATTTATGTAGACCACTGTATAGCAATCTGTGATTTATCCACAGCTGGCAACATGTTAGTCTTGAAAGGTTTTTATTTTGTGTTTGGAACAGTTTTTAAGAAATCCAACTCTGTTCATTAAATGAAAAACTAAAAGATGGTAGAGATTGCTATGGAGACAAGATGTTATATAAACTGTTCATTTTAATTCTTCAGAATGTAAAAATAGCAAAGAAGCTTGGATGTTTACAGGCTTCCAGTCGTTCAAGGTACTGAGTAAGTCCACAAGATGCAAAGCATTCTTGTGCCCTTTGGACTTTTATTATCATGCAGCAAATCGTGCCCAGATTTTGATATCAATCATGTATTTGTTAGACTGAAGAGCATGGAGTAAGGGGAAATAAATAAAAGGGCTTTCTAAGTAGTCTTTAATCTGTAGACTATTCATTATACTATTTTTTTCTAGTGAGTAGAATGCCTGAGATGATCTGTTAGCTGAAGTATGCAGGATAAAAATACAGATATTCTGTGATCCGCAGATAAAATAACATGGATAAAAATTGGAAAGTTACAGATAGGACTGAGATGGTGTTTTATTGGTTAGGCCCCCCCTCAAAGTTGTTTGTTACTGTGCCTTAGACATTATGTCCAGCCTTAAATTTAACACTTGCTGCTCTTGCTTGAAAATTATTATTCACCGAGTTTTGAGAACAGTTAGTAAAATTGATTTTAGGATTATAAAAATGAAGCATACAAAATTTGTTTTTCTAGTGTAAAGAATAAGCCTTTGTCTCATTAGTAGGTCAGTGAAACTCCAGGGGATCTTTACCTAACTCCTGGGCCACGTGTGGTTGAGGTGACATCTGCAACGCTGAATTCAGAATGGCAGCCTTGAACTGGGCTTCGTACAGGGCTGAAAGCGGCATTCGCGGTTTAGTAGACAAACAGTCATTTCTGGTTGAGTCCTGGTTGTTTTGTTTCACGATTGATACTTACTTGAATGTTCATATTCAGAATAAAGAACAATACTTTTTTTTGGGGGGGGGGGGGAATAAAGTACCTGTGTGGAAACGTGAGAACCCCTAGGTTTTTCCTGCAGAACAATAACAACTGCTACAACGATGGCTTACTCAACATATTTATTACAAACAAGGTAATAATTTTTCAGGCAAGGGATTTCATTACTCTCCTGGCTGTGTATAGAGCCATCGTACCGGACTTTGGAATTAAGCAGCACAGTCTGATCGACTCTATTACTGAAAAGGGGCATTTAGAATTACGCTATATTACATTTTAAAATGCAAACGTTAGTCTTAGCTGCCATGGGAAAGTGTACTACATGGAATGCAGAGGTAGGGAGTCACTTTCATTTTGGAGGGCTGTGTTTCTAGGCATACGCAGATTCTTTGCCACCTCCGTAATACCTTAATGGAAAGGCGGTATTTTCCAGAAGTTTCTGACGTGCGCGTGTATGACAAAGGTGGGTTGGGAGAGACCTTCTAGAAGCAGCATACTTCGTGTGGTTCCTGATATGAAATTAGTAACATCTGTTGGTTTGTTTGGATGCTTGCAGGGATTCTTCCTGACAGTGTCACCAGAAGCAGTATTAAAAGTGGCTGCTCAGGCTTCTGCGAACAACAAGATCTTCAGCTTGAACCTTTCTGCACCGTTTATTAGCCAGTTCTACAAAGAGCCTATGATGAAAGTCATGCCTTATGTCGACGTCCTTTTTGGAAACGAGACGGTGAGTCTTACGAAAGTAACTGAAGTATTTGTCTCTCTTGCACCTGGCTGTTTGTGTCCAGGAGCCTCCTTCCTGGCTCTCCGTTATTTAGAGAGGCGCTTACCACTGAACACTGAAGCGTCACTAGAAAATGAAACCCACGGTCACAGGACTGTGATATTTCAGTGGATGACAAAGATGTCACTTGACCTGTTAGAGGTTTGCAACTTGCTCATTCTAGCGTAGAGACGTGTGAACAAGTTACTCTAGGTTAAAAGAGAAAATATCCAACACATTGGCTGCTTTGTAATAACTGTCCATGTGCACGATGTACTCACCCAGAAGTTAACTCTCCGCTGGAAGAAAACATATGAAGGGCTACTGCAGAGCTGCCGAGGTTCTGTAAGTCCTTTCCATACCCGTGCTGCTGCTATTAATAGCATTTTCTGCGATGAGGATGGCTCTTTGTAGGAGGAGAAAACTAGGGAACGGTTAATTGGTTTAGAAGGTTCTCACTGATTTTATGGTAGATGGACCGGCAGTCCATCCCAGGAAGGCTTGTCTTTGCTCTGCAACAGTTGGCAAACAGATTGCATGAAATTCTGCCTGGAAGTCCACGGTAATAGACCAAATTAATTCAGATTTCACTCATTGTAGTGCTATCACTTTTTGATATTTTTTTTCCACTTCAGAAAGTGCTCTTAAATATTTATTAGTTTGCTCAGCAGAAAAAGGTTAAAAAAAGCCTCGGAAAGTGTGACACACCTAAACGAAGTGTGGGCTTGTCTCTCAAGATAACTACATCAGTACAGGAAAATTACGGAAAAGCGACTTGTTCCTGTCCGTTCCTGATTGTGACACAAGGAGTTGCGCCAACACAAGTCAGTTTTTACACTGTTGTCCACCTGTCCACGTTAGGGGCTAGCATTGTTACAGATACGGGACTTCAAAAAACACCCAAACCTGTTTTTAAAATGAATTAAATTGCAGTGGTTTTAGATGCGGTAGGGTAAGGAAAACCTTTTTAACCATAGTTAATGACACTGAAGAAGTCTTTTCCAGACATTTTGCTGCTGTTGCCAACTGTTACCTTTATTCCGTCTTTCACAATACAGTCCTCACAAAGTTGCTACTGAATATTTTGATTTAATAGCAGTATAATCTCAATGAATAAATCTTTTCACATTTCACAAATTAAGTAATACCAAGTCTAGTCAATGTTTGGGTGGAAGGGCTTCAGAGAAACTTCTGGGATCAAACCTTGCTGGTCTTTTGTGTAAGTATTGTCCCATTGACCTATTAGAATTCAGATCACAGCGGTTCATTAGGTGCTGTTTTTCAGAAGATAAAGCACAGGTTGTTACTCCCTGTGTATTTGCACACTGTATAAGCAATAGTCCACTGTACTGGTGACATTGCAATTTTAGAAATTATATTCAGACTACCTTAATTTCCCCTGCCATTTCAGTATTATTCACCAGCTCCCATAAAATAGTGCGTAGGACTGTTGCGTGTATTAAAGTTGAAAGACTCCCTGCATTTTCTGTGTGTGACTTCTGAAGCATTTTGGTGTCTTTCAGGCTAAAAGATACTATTTAAGTTGAGTCACCATCGCTGGAGGTATTTAAAAGACATGTCGATGTGGTGCTTAGGGCCGTGGTTTAATGGTGGGCTTGACAGTGCTAGGTTAACGGTTGGACTTGATGATCTTAAAGGCCTTTTCCAACCTAAATGATTCTGTGATCCCTTAACTTGCCAGTACGAGAGAGATACAATACACACACACTTCAGAGGACCAGCCTCTTATGCTTTGTTGCTTGTACTAAGCAGTTGAAATCCTGGTAATTTTTTAGGCTCTGCTTTCTGCTGTACAAGCTGGCCATTGCTGCGTTTGAGTTGTTGAAATGCTATTTGCAGTGGTTTATTCTCTTGTCTTTCTGTGTGACTTGAAACCACGCTCTTGGCATGGTGTACTTCTAGTCTTTGGTAGCTGCTGTATCTTGTGATTCGCAGTATTTCTGCTTCTGCATATGGTTTGTGGTAAAGAGTAGTTGCAAAACTCAAGAGAAGCTCATTCTGACATGTTCTGCCTTCTAGTAGCTTCCTTCTTGGGTTTTGGGGGTTTTTTTTCTCCTATATTCATTTCATCCATAAGTACATTCAGTATTTTTTTGTGTTTATGTATTCCTCAGTGGGCAATGAACCACTTCAGTTAGCCAACACCAAATTTTTGCCCATTTACTGTGATTTCCTTTTGCTTTTTGCTACATTTTCCATCAGTTTTGCTAGTTTAGTTAAATATCGAAAGTGCATAGGTTAACATGCAAGCACGGCGTACTAAGTGGTGTGGTTGTTACTTTATTAGTACAAACAATACTCTCAGCCACGATTTTTATTCTTCCCTGTATTTATCTTCACTCCACATTATAGACCAATACAATTTTATTGTTAAGCACTGAGCTGTTTACTTTTTGAGTAATACAAAAACATCCAAGAGCAGCAAAATTCCAAATTGCTGCCATTCCTAAACTAAAAACAATTGGCAAAGTGATTTTAAATTACATCTTCTACTTAAAAATTTACATCTGAATAGAGATTGGTTATTTCAAGTTTCAGCCAGATGGTAATTAAAATGGGCAAGTTATAAACCTCTCGGAATAAATGTTCTAGTTTAGAATGTAAATGCCAGCATACCCTTAACTGCAGCGGAGACACTGAACGCTGTGATAACGGCTCAGTGCACGTATCAGTTTCAGCAGTAGCTCAGTGACCACTGGTGTTTTGATCATTTGTTTAAATCTCCTTTATAACTAGCCAAACATCTTGTCTTGGGTTTTTGATACTTATTAACTGTTCTTCATGTAATAAATTTAGTACAGAACATTCAGAATAGGAATAATTATATGTTCATTGCTGCTAACCAATTAGGGCCTTTCTGCAGTCATTATCTAGCAATACATGACTGGAGAACTTGATTATTGTCATTGCTTTTAATTTTTATTAAATTAAGTTTTTTTTAATAGTGTCATTTTGCAAATGGTTCTTAGCAATAATACCTTCCAAGCTACCGTAATCACTGGATAATTAACCTGCCAGGATTAAGCACACTCTACTTTGCCTCAGGATGCTTAACTCTCAAATAAGGTCAATTATCTCCTGATGATAACTGCTTTGTCACAAGTTGCTGCTTAATTCGTCTGTGCAAGCTCACCTTAGAATACATATTTTATAACTCACAGTAACTTCCAGTAGCAGAGTGGTCAAAGGAGTGAAATGTTTTAAAATTGCATCTCCCCGCGGAGCCGTGCAATGTTTCCTGCACAGCAATTACACTAGGCAAGTAAAGGAGCCTACATTGGCATGCATTTCTTTCCCAGACCTCTTTCGGCTTTCCCAGTTAGGGCTGAAGCTTGATGCCTCTGAGAGACTTGACCCGTGGAAGCCAATAAGGGGCACCGGCGTCTGAACTCAGTTTCCAGTCTCCCCAGAAGATGTGATTTACAATGGCACCTCCTCAGGGAAGGAACAACTTCTGGGGGGAGCGCTCTGGGTATTTTGGGACATGCAGCTGGAGAGCAGTTTCTTTTCTGTGCAGGTCTTCGGAATTCGAGGGACACTACAAAGCTTTCACATGATTCATCCCTGCATATGGCAGTCATTCATGACTCAGAGGAATATTTATTAAGATATTGATGTGGTAAAGATATTCTGGGTTGTCTTCCTACGTGTAGGCAGGGCATCTCTGAGAATTTTTAGAATTTAGAAACTTTAGAATTACAGACATGTTGAGCTCCTCATCTGTTGCTTTGCAACAAAAACCGTAACCAAACAACTTAGCTCGCAGCGTCCAGTGTGTAGCAGTCAGTAAAAGTTGAGGAGGTCGTGTAGAAGAGAAGTCGTGGGTTTTTCTAAAGCACGACTATAATAAAGAAAGCTGAGATAACAATTAGTCTTGGAAATTAGATGGTCTTCCTCTCTGAAGAGCTGTTGCTTCTGAACGCCCAGACTCTGAACAAATTAATTACAGGATTGTAACCTGAAGTTCTAGAAAGACAGCTGCTTCTGCAAGCTCATCGGGGAATTGATGCTGGTGGGAGAGCAAATGCACTGGAAAGAAAGAAGGTTGCGTGCAAGACTTCTGTGTTTTAAAAAGCAATGACGGTAGCTTTAGTGGTGGTTCTGGAGTTACGAATCCCGAGCTTGAAAAACACGGGCGCCTTTGTATGCAGTAAGGTATCAAACGGGTCTTGTCATCATTTCATCTGACGATTATTCCGAAATGGTACGTTGTGCCTCCTTAGTTTAAAAGTTTTTCAAGTGGGGTATCAAATACTAGCACAAGCATCCCTACAAATGTATGTGGTTTGGACATAGCCTTTAAGAACCTTTATAAAGGCAAGTCTCTTTAATGACATAGAAAATCCTCTTTAATGGCAAGGAAAACCAGTAAAGCTAAAACTGATAACAGTGGTTAACGTGCTCCTGCTTTTGAACTTGCAGTCAGTCTGTAGTTTAGTGCTTATTTTAACCAGGAGAGTGAATGGAAATGCTGCGAAGTTTTCTGGCATGAAACTGTGTTCGACACACTAGGATTTACCCCTCAGTGACAGTTTCCCAACAAATCGGTCTATTCCCTTTCTGTAACCTGTAATGCATGTTTGTAAACAACTCTCACTCCGCACACTCTGATATATTACATTAAGATCTGACACTGTGGACAAGCTTCAGTCCCACCTGCAAATTTCCTCTGCTGGATTGTCACCTGGGACCACACTGATACCTGCAGGCTTAGGAATCTGCCCACAGCTCGCAAGAATCTCGAAAGAGATGTAATCACTTTTGTGAGATAAATGAGCCTCAGGGTGATTCTTTTTAAACTGGTGTGCATTCATAATGGCATAACTGAACTGAGCTGGATTTACACCAGTGTAATTGCCACTGCCGACAGGCCTAGCAGGTAGTTTTCCACGCTACCTGGATGCCCTTTCACGCTGGTGAATGGTCTGGTTCTGAGGTAAACGATTCTGAGGTCAGAGACAGGAGAAAATCAGGTGGCAGATGTAATTTGGAGTGTGCTGGAAGGGAAATGCAGTTTGACTTTCAATAAATAATGAAAGGGAGACAAACACCTCGGTCTGTTCTTCGGTAGCAGAGGGGGCCAAGAAGTAAGGAACATGGCAAAGGAGGGCTGGTCATGCCATAAATATCACCAGATTGTTGGCTCTGTTCGAAGTATTTTCAAGTAAGCATTTAAAACTATTTTTGAATGTATGAAATTATTAGTAGAAGGCAACCAGTACATTGTATTTGAAACTGGGTATCTTGAAGAGGCTCGTTTTACTGTACTGCTAACTTGCATGTAAAGAGCCCTTAAGAGACCTTGGTTCTTTCTTTTTAGCTTACTGGAACTGGTCCATATTGAGGGGTTATTTTCAGTCAGTGGTTGTTTGCGAGCTATCTTCCTTATGAGTTCAACCTTTACCTTCAGCTTCTACATCTTTATTCATTTTGAATTAAGTTTTCAGAAACATTAATCATCTTAAATGAAATTAAGTTGGGTGTCAGTGTTTTGCATTTCAATCTATATGCCAGTATTTTCCTTTTGGTTACGCTTTCAGAAGTTCGCAGAAACTTGCCCCACAGGTGAGGGTAATTATCTTCATTTTGTAGGCTGAGTGAGAGACTGAGGTTTGCACAGTCCCCTACAGGGAGTCTGCGGTTAAGTTAAAAATCGTAGTCAGAAATTCTGACCCAGTTTATTAAATACACATGGGAAAAGATTTTGTAAGGAGACATCTCATCTTCCCTTCTATTTTAACAGGTAGAGGTTTTTAAGGTCGGATGCTGCTGGTGTTTGCTTTTCTAAGCTGCAGTAAACAGATAGCAATTTCTTTTTAGAAATCCTACGTTTAAGATTGCTGCGAAGTCTTTGGAGGGAGCCTGGGAATTAAAAATTGTAATTTTGATGGGAGGAAAAATAAATATCTTTCTTTATTGTCTTTGTAGAATTTTGACACTTATTTCTTGGTGCAGGTGTTTTCAATTGTAGGAAAGCTATGGCATTGTAATATTGCTGCTTAATTCATAGACTTTCTCAGTATTGGAATATCTAGTAAATTGTGGCCAACTGAAAAATGAGAGGGTCTCTAGCACAGGGGAGGCTGATAATGTCAATGGCATGCTGTAAAGATGTGCTGTGGGAAGGATGCTGAAACAGCCCAAGGCTATTTCAGCTGCAGACACTGAATCTGCTTCTCTCTCTCTCCTCTCTTTTTTTTTTTTTTCCCTCCCCCTCCCTTGTGAACTGCAGTGGCTCTCTAAGATGAAATGCTTTTAAATCATTTCCCAACCTTGCAGCCGTCTTTGATAAAAGCCCTGTTATCTGAAATGATATGAATCACTGCGGAGTTAATCATACCTTATACAACAACATATTTTGTTGTGATTCATTCTGTTTCAATTAATCATCTTATTTATCTACATTGTCTCAGCTGCTGCACTGAAATTCATGAGTAATAAGCAAGTAATTATTTTAGTATAGTTTACCTAGTACATTATGAATGAAAGGAAAATTGAGAGCCAAGTATTTAAATTGATATTTAGTGCTGCTTTCAGCTAATGTCTAGCTATTTAAGGAATTTAGGAACACGATCTCAAAAATGGCTTTCTTTTTTCCTGTTATGGAAAACAAGCAGGTATTTAGAACAGAAGCATGTACTTTACAGCAGGCTTCACTTCTTAAAACTAAAAATATTTCCTGGTAGTCTCTCAGAATGCTTAGGGGTATTTATCCTTCCTTATGCTGTGCAGTGCTGAGATACTTCTAAGATGACAAATACTGGTTAGAACGCAGCACAAGACAGAACATGTCCTGTGAGGAGGGAAGGCAGATTTCACCATATTTCAGCAGCTTGTGTTTTACTGATGATGATTGATAACGCTTTTCACTTTGTAGCACTTCCCGGAGCGTCTCACAGCACTTCATAAACATTAAAGCTCAGAACAGACCAATAAGGTGGGTGGGTAGTCTGGTCTCGGCTTTACAGGTGGACAACTGAGAGGTTATTTGCCCAAGGTCATGGAGCAAGAGCAGTGCCAGGAACAAGCAAAATCGAGTTCCAACTCTTTTCTTCAGTTAGTGTCCTGAAATGTTGTCAGCTGCTGGATACGTTTAGGACAAAGCTCACCTGACTGGGGAATTTGGCTACCAGTTTTCAGTGTAATATTAAAGCCTTTTGGAGGTGAACTGCATGTGCGTTTTGAATAATCGACACTAGGGCAAAAACATATAATATATAATATAATACAAATATATAATGTAAGAGATGCAAAAATAAGAGCATGAATAAAATTTAGTTCTATAGTTGATAAGAAGTCAAATGAAGGCAGAAATGTTCACAAGACCTTCTTCAAATCAGTGTAAATCCAGAACAATTCAATTTCACAGAGATATTTGCAGATAACAGTGCAGGTAAAACATATAGGTTTCAATAAAGGCTTTGTTTTCTCAATCCAGCTGAGGTCTCTTCAATGACTCCACATTTCAAGCCGTATTTGGGGCAGATGTAGCCAGTTTCTGATTCAGAGCACTGTTAGATCATGCTGAAGCTTTTTATGCCAACATATACTGGGGCTTCTCCCACTGCTACAGTCCTTACAGTGAATTGTAAGGCTGCAGTTCCATGTTATCCCCGTGGATAACACATAAATGTGAGCTGATGCAGACCTTTCTCACCTGCCCTTATCTCATAGTCTCATCTGCCCCCTTTAGTCAGATTTTTCAATTTTATGTCCATAGCAAGAGTAATTTCTGTGGGCTGGGTTACCGTCAAGTCACTGAGCTGGTCCAGCTTTCCCAGGCAACAGGATCACTACATCGGACTGGGTGAGAGGGTGATACACGGTGGGACAGAGGACTCGGGAAGGGAAGGCCTGGTGGCCTCTCTGTTTCATCTGATCTAACCAGTCTATACTGTTAGGGGCTCCCAAGCAATATGGCAGAGAAACACAGCTGGGGACATTGTCTGACTTAGATTTTATTTCTGTACTGTAGTATTTACAGCAACATCCTTTTCAATCCTGACTTACGTTATATATGCAGCCACTCAATATCGTTTTGTCTGCAGGTATTTAGTTGACTGGTGTTATGCATGGATAAGTTCAGGCATTAGCTGTAAAGTTCTTGCACAGAGGTTTTTGTATGAAAGAGCTTGTATTTGCCTAAGGAGTATGTATTGATGCTTCCTGTGCTTATAAATTTGAGTCTGAACAAAGGGTGCTTGCAAGAGAAGAAAAGGGAAGGGTAGTCAAGGAGCCAGTAGTAAGTCCGTGATGACGTTCAAAACCCCGTGATCGTGTACTGTGGAGAGCTCTGGAGGCTGCTCTAAACTACACTGCACTAAACTAAGTTTTTCAAGAAACTATGCAATGTAACG
Organism: Sula dactylatra; assembly: GCA_013389905.1. Classification (NCBI taxonomy): domain Eukaryota; kingdom Metazoa; phylum Chordata; class Aves; order Suliformes; family Sulidae; genus Sula; species Sula dactylatra. The sequence continues at coordinate 110,043 of WEKW01012244.1, read as the reverse complement.
TAGTAAATGCAGAGCGTAGAAGTAGATGTGGTTTTCGGTTTGTATGTGTGCGACCGTTTTAGTAATTATATTAATACTGAAGCTGCTTAAGAAAAATAGATACAAAATGCAAACATGTAGTTGTACAAAAGTTGAAACTGCATTAGAATGGCTTTTGATTATTATTTTTAAAAACTGTTTTTTAAGGAATTGACCTTGAAAAACATAGTTTGGGGGTTTTGGAATAGAATTGTCAATATCTTCATTACATTAACATAATTTTCTGTTCTACCACAGAGCACTATGTTTTCAAAACTACAGTTTCAACCTTGTTTCTTTTCTCGTGTAATCTTTGTCTGTCAACATCCTCCTTCACCCTGCTTATATAGCTCAAATAATACTTTTATTCCATCAAGAGTTTCACATCTGATTACAAATCTATTAATTAGTTCCATTTTTCTGACTTTCTTCAACAAAAAGGAGCAAAACCAGGCATTCGAACCCTCTCATCTTTCCAACTGGTTATGTAATCTTCTGTCACTGGGATTCCTCCTGTTTGTAGATTTGATGGGAATAGGCGTAACCCACTGATGTTTCCTTAAGACTTACTGAAGAGGTGCTATGTATAAGTAAACAACGCAAAAAGATCTTTCCTTCATGCATTGACATATATGTTGAAGGTATTTAGAACTGACTTCTGCTAAACTGTTATTGATTAAAATCTGTATTTTAATTTTTAATTAGAATTTAGAGTTAAGACATTAGAATTGATAATACTGGGCATTTCCATTGATTAAATTTACTAATTAAACAATTAAAACATAATTTGTCCCTTCTCTAAGTGGCATTAAAAGGAAAGCTAAATGTACGCTATATTATGAAGCATATGCAGTGGGTCATAAATATGCGTAAGGGTTGCAAAAATATTATATTAATTTCTAAATATTTTTTCAGAGTTGTCAAAAAGTTAGGAAAGGAGCTTGGAAAAGGAGTAGAAAAAGATACGGTTGCAGCGTATCTAACATACCTGAAAGATACATAAAAGCATCCGTGGTTTTCCCTATGGTATTAATTGATCTCTAAAACCTTGCCTTATTTATAAGTGTAAGCCACCCCATTTACAACAGCCTTTGGGTGATAATTTTGCAGCCACATGAAAGTGTCCCCTTAAGCTATATTTTGAGGTTTAGTCGTCATATTCTGACTTACAATACCATCTGTTTAAATATTGACCTCCCAGGGAAGCAACGTGGAGAAATTGCTTCGCTGGAGGTTTTTGTTCGAAGTTAACAGAACTCAGCTCTCCCAGTCAGTACACTTTTTCTTTGTGGTGTTTTTTTTTTTGTTATTAATTCTCCACAGCAACAATCCACTAAACCTTTAGTTTAGTAAAAGTTCTGCTGACACCTATGTGATAAGTAACAATGTCCAAATGTTGCTCGTTAAGTCCTCAGACCCTCCTTTGACACCTTTTATGCCATGTCAAAACCAGCAACGTATGCAGTCGTACCAGGGAAGCATGCATATATAAGTCACTCTGCTCTCCATGCTGAAGTAGTTTCCAGGTGAAGGAGCTTACCTCTGGAAGAAGGAATTGTAGCAGGTTGATGGCTGGGACGGTAGAAATTTTGAAATACGTAAGTCTGTTTCTTGGTTGTGTTTCTAGCTGTGTAGAGGGGAACCCCTGCTCTGAATTTGAAATTCAACAAGCAATTGTATTCATTATCCTCGAGTTATTTCGTTTGGAGGCAGCAGTTTCACAAGCAGAAACTTTCTTTTTCCCAGCTGCAGCTGAGGAGCAGGACTTCCTCACCACCCTTGCAAAGGAAGCGGCCGTCGGTAGCCGCTGCTTGTCCGAGTCTTAGAGCGCGGTGGCAGCGGGTTCTCTGTGCTCCGTAAGGCCGCGGGCTGTCCTTGTCACAAAGCAAAAACCTTTAGCATTTGAGAAACTCCCTTGAAAGCAGTGGCAAAGTGGTACGCACTCCAGTGGAAGACCCCTAGGATCCCCAGCGAATCTGTCCTTAGCGATACTTTTCCAGCTGTCCTGCTGTTACCAAGGTACGGCCCTGCTAGTTGAATGGGCTATCTGAGGATGTCCCCAAAATTTCTGGAGTTAGGAGTTTTATTTGAGATTTTTCTGATGCAGAAGATTGATGGGTCTTGTTTCAGGTGAAACTCATTGTTTTTATTGAGAAATTCTGCTTCTTCCCTTTGATATGATTGTCCTTTGAGTCTAACGCAGTCTGCGGGTGCCAGTCCACCGCACGCTCATTTCTCTTTCTCTGTGGCTGGCCTTCTGGGTGTTGTTTTTGTAATTCTGAGAGGCCAAGCTGTGAGCAGTATCTTTGGTTCCTGGCAGGTAGGAGACCTCACAGAGTTAGGTCCTCTCCAGCATCTTTTAACAGAGTGTCTTTCTGCTCTGGAATTCCTCTGAGAGACCAGGGCATTTTTATCTTGCCTAGTCAGACCGTTGGCGCCTCCAGGATGTGCGACATTTCTTTCTTTTTTTAAAAGAACCAGAATTCTTGTAAGAAATGAAGTTGTAGCCACAAGTTGTGTTGCTGGGGCAGTTCTGACTGCTCTGAAAGGAGCACCTTCCGCCAACGGGAAACGTATCTGAAATTTCACGGAACTGCAGGTATCTTTCACCATCGGTTCACCTGGAGCTTTTTGTTAACTTTTTTTGAAACGTGTGACCTGTGTGGATGGGCAGTCAGATGGTCTTGACACACACGATATTTAATATACGTGTCATTTTGGAGCAGCTATGTTTAATGTGTCTTTTTCCTCTCGTTGGAATTTGTACTAGACCAGTAGATACATCTGTGAGTGGTCTTGGACACACGCCAGTCTCAGATAAATGGATCAGTCAATTTAAATTCTGCACATATAGTTGCCAAACACTATGCATTTGATTAGAACATCAAAGTAAATGCCAGATTTGGATGGAGCTGCATCTTGGTATATGTGAATTACAATAATGAGTCAAACTACTGAATCTAGCTGCTCAAAAAAGAACACTCATCATCTGGAACCAAATTCATTTCTTCTAGAATCTAAACTGGTGAAAAGAACTGAAGAAGTGCATAGCCTTATGCTGGCCGATTATAGCCCGTCTGTGAACACGCATTATCTGAGAGGTGGTGGACGGACACATGTATGAGTATTCTAAAGGGTACAACTGGTGGGAGGTGGACCCAGTATTTAGAGTACACCACGGAAACCTGACATTTCAGGAGTCCGTATTAACTTTACTTGCAGATGAGTTTCCTTCATATTTCAAACAAGAACTTTGTGTCCCATGGTGGGTGGTGCGTGTATATATTTCAGGTAGAGCAAGCTAAAAATCAAGATCAAAGTGTTTAGTGTGTTAACATCATCTTCAGCTGTGTTCTTGGGATAATTTTTAAGCTGGCATGGAAGTGACAATGTAAGTCATCCCAAAGTTATCTTTTCATTTATAGTGAAGATATTAAGTATTTTAGTCTTCCTCGTATATTGTCTTCCTTGTAACAGACTTTATTCAAAGCGTACCTGTTCGTTTTGCACCTTTTCCAGTGGTGGGGTTTTTTTTTGTAGGAAGTTAAATGTCAATTATCTCATTTTAACCAACCTTCACCTCTACTATTCTTAAACAATAGTTTCTCTTTCTTATTTGGAACTTAAAGGTGCACTCTACAGAATACTGCAACATAAATTAACAGGAGTTGGTTACTTTGGAGGGCATTTGGACAGATCTAGAGTGAGAAAAGAATATGTAATAGGTTAGCGAGGAATGTTATCGCATCAGGAAGATGCTTAATTCAGGAGTACGTTATGGAGACATTCTTTCTTGTGGCTGTTATTCAAGGTAACAGTTTTTAGAATATTATCTCATGTAATGAAACACAAAGCAAGCCCCCTAATTTTTCTATTTCGAAATCTATACGTTCAATGAAACAGTAATGATTTTGAGTGTTAGGTGGATGGCGAGAACTGGATCATTAGACAATATGGCTGTCCACAGTCAATATCCTTTAAAACCTATTTTCAGGGTAAAAGCCAACTCTTTCATGAGAGTTTAAAGGAAACCAGACTGTTCTGTAAACTTCCAGTTTCCTTCAGTTTTCTTTGTAACAGTTTTCCAGAGACAGGGTCCTGGACTAGACAGATTGCTGATCTGATCCATTATGGCCAGTCCTGTGGTCCTTGAATAAAAATATTTCTTTCAGGAAAAGCTTAGCCACATAAATAGAACTCTCTTATTTTACAATTTATACAACATGTGGAAAGTTTTCTAACGAATTTTTTTTAATTAGAATTGAACAACTGTTTTCAGTGCTACTGTTTCATTCATCTGTTAAGAAGACCTCTTGCGATAAATCCTTGTTCAGCATAATAAATAAGAAAAATTATACTTCATGTAGATAAAATTCCCAAGAGCAGATTTGAAATATATCCAACTCATCCTGCAAACTGTTTGAAATGTAGCTAACTTTGTCTATACTACTCTGTCCAAACCATGTTACTAATTTAAATCAAGATCAAGTTATGATGCCTACCTTTTCATAACAATTCCTTGACTACTGTTTTTTTTCTTGTATACTGCTTGCATTCCGTCGTCATGGTTCAGCCCCAGTCAGCAACCAAGCCCCACGCAGCCGCTCGCTCGCGCCCTCCCGGTGGGATGGGGCAGAGAATTGGAAGAGTAAAAGTGAGAAAACTCCTGGGTTGAGTTAAAGACGGTTTAATAGGGAAAGCAAAGGCCGTGCACACGAGCAAAGCAAACCAAGGGATCCATTCACCCCTTCCCGTGGGCAGGCGGGTGCTCAGCCATCCCCAGGACAGCAGGGCTCCATCACGCGTAACGGTGACTTGGGAAGACAAGCGCCATCGCTCCCAACGTCCCCCCCTTCCTCCTTCCTCCCCCAGCTCTATGTGCTGAGCGTGAGCCATGTGGTGTGGGACGTCCCTGGGGGCAGCGGGGGTCCCTGTCCCGGCCGTGTCCCCTCCCAGCCCCTCGTGCCCCCCAGCCCCTCGCTGCTGGGGTGGCGTGAGGGGCACAAAAGGCCTTGGCTCTGTGTAAGCCCTGCTCAGCACTAACGGAAACATCCCTCTGTTATCAACACTGTTTTCAGCACAAATCCAAAACACAGCCCAATAGTAGCTACTACGAAGAAGATTCTCTATCCCAGCCAAAAGCAGCACATCCATTTTTCTGGAATCAAGCACGTTATACCCAGCAACAGCCTGGGGTGCAAATTTGGTATAACTCTGCAATGTTTTCCTATTTTAATTCCACATTTTACAAACACTTCTAAGGATCTTATGTTGCCTGTCTCAGCTATGTGGGAAGTATAACAAGGTCTTCGGTAGTACTTATTACTGAGCATAGTTACTGTTCTCTCTCGACAGAGCCAGCTTCTATGCTCTGAACTACTGCAAATAGCCATCTTTCTGTAATAAACCACCCCTTGAAAACCCTTTCCCTGTTCCTGCTCCCAGTAATCTCCCTGCAAATATGACATGCCTCCCTGATATTATGCTGGCTAGAGACATAAGGCATGCAGTGTTCAGGCCTGCATCAATATCTTTGGTCCTTGGATGGCTGTAAATGGAAGATTGACAATATCGTAGAGGGGAGATCCCCAGCTCGCCAGCAAGACACGGACAACTTACTGCCTGCCCTTGAAGGCCTTAGGATATTAAGCCTTACATACAAGTTTACCATTTATCAATAAGCCATTATGGGATAACCTTAGAAGGTTTCTAAAACATTTTCCCCTGAGCCTCATACAACTTCCTGACTTTACAGACAAAGGCCTATGAAAAATAGTATCAATAAAAATTTTAAATTCTCTAAAACAGTTTTCCTCAGAAATGTCATATACGGAATACAGGATGGGTTGGCAGGTTAAAATAATTTTGTGGATCCTTTTCTAAGGCAACTTGCATTACTAGCTTGCGAATTGACCATCTGAGTAATGTGTCCATCCCAAGACAGCTTTTCTAAGAAACCACCATGTGTTCTTTTTTCTTGCCTATCTCCTACCCTTATTATTACAGCAGTCAACTTTATAGAAGTTGTCTGGAGTACTATACACTGTACAAAACAGAGTAAGAGGCATGTCGCGTCCTGAGAAATTTACATTTTAAACAGAGGTAACAAACAAAAGACTGGAGAAGTAATGACCAGAGAGAGGTGAAACGTCATGCCAATGATCATACACTTGCTCAGTGCCGCTACCAAAAATGTAGCTCAGGTTTTTGCCCTGTAATCTCATATATCAATTTTAAAAAGAAATGCAATCAATGTGAAAGAAAAAAGTAATGATGGGCTGTGCTAAGTCCCTTCGCTATAGATTTTTTTAGTAATTCTTTTGCATGTTTTTTTTTGCTTTCAGTCTTAAATATCATGCTGAATTAAAGCAGTTCAAGATCAGTTAAAATTTTAAATATTTAAGAAAGCAGTATTTAAGATTAACTGTTTTCCATTTACTGACCGTTACTTGGAACCAAAAAAATCTCGTATTTTTGTAAGCATAGTAAGCTACACTGTTTTTCTTTAAACTTTCGGGTATGAATTATATTCCTATAATGACAGCTGCAGGGTGGAATGTTTTAACACACTGGAGTGAGATATATCTTGGACACATTCTTGGTATCTTAAGTTCAACATGCTCCATATGGTGCCACTGAGCCAGTGATTTTGAAGAAAACAGTCAAAGACTGCTGAAACAGCGTAAAATACAAATTAGTCTTCGCTATATAAGTAAAAAAATTCACTGTCAATCTTTTCAGGTTTCTGCATGAATACTTCCAGCAACTTTTAATAGTAGTCCCCATGTTTTAAAACAACTGTTGAATTCTAGCAGAACAGAGCAAAAGATTGTGGGCTAAGAACGCGTACTCATTATTAACTGTATTATGCCCAAGACTTATGCAGGAGAGCAAAGGGAGAGGAGGTTGCGCTTCCCGGTATTGTCACGTTCGTGTCACAACCCCACGGCAGCAGGGGTTGTGTGTTGCAAGATTTGTGAGAAGCAGGTTGCTCTGTGTTAACTTGGTCCTCTGGCAGCACAGAAGAGCCATGGAAGAGCTGTGTCTCAGGGAGGTGTCTTCTCAGTCCTGCTGTTGACAGGAGTAATGAGAGGGTACCCTCTAGTAAAACTAATAACCATTGTTACGACTTAAATATTTTAGTGTTTGTGGTACTGGATTACCTTGGAATTATGTTTTCAGGACTTTGGACTGTTTTCGTGTACGTTTTTGTTCATAGTATCGTGACAGGTAGGAGTTAACGTACAAGTAACTTGCTTGTCTATCTTTTATCTTAATGTGATTGGATTTTTTTCAGTATAAACTTAACCCTGAGTTTCCTGAATTTATATTCATGCTTATGGATTTCAGAATTCTTACAGCATAGTTGCAGTTCTTAATACTGAAGTTATTGGTTCATACCCTGATTTTAACTCTGTATTGACCTGATGTAAATTTTGGTCCTGGATGATGATGATGATGATGATGATGATGATGAGGATGGATTAGTGTTGTTGCTTTTTTAAAGCATCATACTGGAATCCCAACAAGAAACCCAAGGATTTTACAGCCGTGCAAAAGTTCTCTTTCAAGTAGTATCAGCCTTAAATAATTTTGTATTGATGTTGACTCTTAAGAACAGATTTACAAATACAAGGGAGCATAAGAAAAACAGCCACAGTGCACCAACCTGTTAGCCTGTACTCGTGTACCTTTCCTATCAGCAGAGCAGCGTAATGAAATGAGAGCATTACTGATGAATCAGACCCTTAAGGTGGTGCCTTGCAGAGTTATATTAATGTGAAGTTGCACATTACAGCCTGAGCTGATCTAGGAATTTACTGCCCGAGGAAGAGGGAGATCTTGCTCCCTGTTCTCTGCCTTTTCAGACTTGTAGCTTCTGCCTCAGGTTCTCTCGGCACAGTGGGGCTAAGGCAGCAGACACGTGGGGGATATTTTAAAGAAAAGGCCATGGGAGGTGTGGCCACGTGATTTTTAAACAGGAATGTAATTTGAGACAGTCAATATAAAAGTAAGAAACCAAAACACCGTCCTTGAGCTTCTTCCCCACTGGTACAATCGGTACAATTTATAAAAACCTTAGACAAAGACTGACAGGTAACTAGCATTTTAATAATCCCGTATTAGAGCTACCTGCACTGCTGTAGTCCCTCTAGATATAATTAGATAAAATAATCATCAATAGCTTGCTTAAATTTCCATCTTTAAATATAGCCTGAATGTCAAATTTCAAATGGTAACTGCTTATGACATGTTTGCCGAATCCTTTGGGATACAGCCGCTGTTGGTATCTGTGGTGAAAGACCTAGCTGGCAATGGATTCATAAATACAGTTCTTGTATGCTCTGAGTACTTTCAAAGCATGCAAGGTCTTGATACAATATTTCTCGTAGTAAACAGAAGTCAAATCTCTGCTTCAAGTGAAAAACAGAACTTAATGTTGGCATTAGAGAAATGACCAGAACATCAGTGATGCATTAAGGTGGATGCTTCCTCTTCATACATAAAATATAATTACCACCTTTTTTTTTTTTTTTCTTGCAGCAGCTGGATTCTCTAGTTTAAAAAGATATGTGTTGATGTTTGTCCAGTCACTGGACATACGCTGCTATATGTTCTATGAAAGACTTATTCAGCCGTACCTCCCACATCAGTGATGACTCTGTAGGCCTTCTAGTTTCCACGTCCATTCTAATCCATTTGATATGAAGATATAATGCAGCTGTCACAAAACACTATCCCTTTTCTTTCAGAAGCATAAGACTTCCAAGCCATACATGTAATGTAACCCAAGGAAATGATCCCAAGGGATCCACTTGACCTATCGGTGCCTTCCTTCATTGTGTGCCACGGGTAGACTGGTCCCTTTGGTTATCTGCTCAGCAGGATTACAGTCACTGTCTAAATTGGAAGACAACTGTGCTTTCCTTCTCTGAGTATCAGTTCATCATCACTATGTGAGAGAAGCTTGTGTTAAGATACGTGTTAAGCTTGCACTTAACTGTTCCAAAACAAGTTTGTGTATGAAAGACCTGAGAATTGTGTTCTGTTGCTCAGCTGGGACAAAAGGAGAACTCCTTAAGCCAAACATTCTTTATGATGAAGAGCAGAGCATGCAAAGAGACCAAAACCTCTTTCTGCTTATTACTGCTGTTTGCTAAAGGAGGGCAGGGTCCAGCCTGTTCTTTTGTAACTCTCTATCTCAGCTGTTGGTGAATTATTTGAGGAGAGGAGGAGACAAAGAATAAGGGGAAGACTTGAGAAAGTCAGATGGAGCGCTCTACCTGAAAATGGCTCTGTATTTCCCAGAGATAGAGAAATTTCCTTAGCCTTTCAAACTGTCCACAATGGCTCAACCTTGCCTCAGTGCATCAGGACCTGGGAGTGATTTTCTTATCATCGAATCATAGAATCGTTTGGGTTGGAAGGGACCTCCAAAGATCATCCAGTCCAACCCCCAGCCATGAGCAGGGACATCTTCAACCAGATCAGGTTGCTCAGAGCCCCGTCCAACCTGAGCTGGAATGTTTCCAGGAATGGGACATTTACCACCTCTCTGGGCAACTTGTTCCAGGGTTTCAGCACCCTTGTCATAAAAAATTTCTTCCTTATGTCCAGTCTAAATCTACCCTCTTTTAGTTTAAAACCATTACCCTTTGTCCTATCGCAACAAGCCCTACCCAAAAGTTTGTCCCCATCTTTCTTATAGTCCCCCTTTAAGCACTGACCGGCCACAATAAGGTCTCCCCGCAGCCTTCTCTCTCTTCTCCAGGCTGAACAACCCCAGCTCTCCCAGCCTGTCCTCACACCAGAGCTGCTCCAGCCCTCGGATCGTTTCTGTGCCCTCCTCTGGCCCCGCTCCAACAGGTCCGTGTCCGTCCCGTGCTGAGGATCCCAGAGCTGGACGCAGCCCTGCAGGGGGGGTCTCACCAGAGCGGAGCCGAGGGGCAGAATCCCCTCCCTCGCCCCCTGCCCACGCTGCTGGGGATGCAGCCCAGGAGATGGTTGGCTTTCTGGGCTGCGAGCGCACGTTGCCGGGTCATGTCCAGCTTTCATCCCCAGCACCCCCAAGTCCTTCTCCGCAGGGCTGCTCTCCATCCCTCCATCCCCCAGCCTGTATTGATATCGAGGGTTGCCCTGACCCAGGTGCAGGACCTTGCACTTGGCCCTGTTGAACCTCATAAGGTTCCCATGGGCCCAATTCTCCAGCTTGTCCATGTCCCTCTGGATGGCATCCTGTCCCTCAGGTGTGTCAACCGCACCACCCAGCTTGGTGTCATCTGCAAACTTGCTGAGGGTGCACTCAATCCCACTATGTCATTGATGAAGATATTAAACATTACTGGTCCCAGTACGGACTCCTGAGGGACGCCACTCGTCACTGATCTCCATCTGGACATTGAGCCATTGACCACGACCCTGTGGATGTGACCATCCAAACAACTCATCCACCGAACAGTCCACCCACCAAATCCGTATCTCTGCAGTTTCAAGAGTAGGATGTTGTGGGGGACCGTGTCAAAGGCCTTACAGAAGGCCAGATAGATGATACATACTTCTTCCCTTGTCCACTGATGTAGTCACTCTATCACAGACGGCCTCTAGGTTGGTCAGGCAAGACTTGCCCTTGGTGAAGCCATGCTGACTGTCTTGAATCACCTCCCTGTCCTCCATGTGCCTTAGCATAGCTTCTAGGAGGATCTGTTCCATGATCTTCCCAGGCACAGAGGTGAGGCTGGCAGGTCAGTAGTTCCCAGGGTCCTCCATTCTGCCCTTCTTAAAAATGGGTGCAATGTTTCCCTTTTTCCAGTCCCCAGAGACTTCACCTGACTGCCATGACTTTTCAGATATCATGGAGAGTGGCTTGGCAACTACATCAACAAATTCCTTCAGGACTCTGGGATGCATCTCATCAGGTCCCATAGAGTTCAGGTTCCTCAGCTGGTCATGAACCTGAGCTTCTCTTATGAGTGGGAGGGGCTTTGCTCCCCCAGTCCCTGTCTTGCGACCCATCCACTCAAGAGGTGAGGGAAGAGAGGTTGCCAGTGAAAACTGAGGCAAAACAGTTATTGAGTACCTCAGCCTTCTCCTGTTCGTTGTTACAGTTTTGCTCATTAAGGGGGGTATGCTTTCTTTGACCTTCCTTTTCTGGCTGACATACCTGTAGAAGCCCTTCTTATTTTTCTTTACGTCCCTTGCCAAGTTCCTTTTGTTTGGCCAGCAGGACTCAGCTCATCTATGCCAGTCGCTTGCCTTCCTTTCCTGATTTCTGACACCGGGGGTTTGAGAGCTCTTGCACTCTATGGAAAGCGTCCTTAAAGATCTGCCAGCTCTGTTCCGGTCCCTTGTCCCTGAGGGCACTTTCCCAGGGGGTCCTATGGACTAACTCCTTGGAGAGCTGGAAGTTTGCTTTCCTAAAATTCCTGGTCCTGACTTTACCGTTCGCCTGACCTATATCCCACAGGACTGCGAACTCCACCGGTGCATGATCACTGCAGCCCAGGCTGCCTCCAATCTTGATGTCACCGATTAGCTCACTTGTGTTGGTGACCAACAGGTCCAGTATCGCGTGCCCTCTGGTAGGGCTGTCTATTACCTGGCTTAAGAAGCTATCCTCCATGCGCTCCAGGAGTCTCCTGGATTGCCTACAGCTCACCATGCTACTTCTCCAGCAGATGTCGGGGTGGCTGAAGTCCCCCAGCAGGACAAGAGCCTGTGAGCGCTGTGCCTCCTGTAGCTGGAGTAAGAAGGTTTTGTCAATAGGCTCCCCTTGATCGGGTGGCCTGTAGTAGACACCACCGCAACGTTCCTGTTGTTGCCTTGGTCTCTAATTCTTAGCCATAAGCCTTCAACCTGCTCGTGGCTATTCTTCAGAGACAGCCCTTCATGCTCTGCCCGTTTCTTGATGCAGAAGGCAACCCATCCGCCCCTCCTTCCTCACCTGTCCCTTCGGAACAGCCTGTAGCCATTGATAGCTGCACGCCAGTCATGGGATTCGTCCCACCAAGGTTCAGTGATGGCAGCCTTCTTCATGCAGGCCAGAAGCCTGTTCCTACTCTGCTACTTACAGGCCAATAAATTACTTCTCCAAAAAGTCCTTTCTTGATAAATCCATCTGCTTGTGTGTTTGCGCTATATTATATCAGAGGAGCCTTGTCATCTTATTGAAATAATAAGACATTGCAAGATACCAAGCATTTATGGCTAGATTTAACGATTTTAAGGGAAGCAAATTATTGCAGCTCCAGGGCAGCAGTAACTTATGTAGTGACAACTTATACATGTTTTATGTACCTATTTACTTCAATGTTCACTACAAAAGTATAGTTACCATAGCAATGACCATGTCACCAGATTTCTTTGCTAGTTCTGAAATACAAAATACCCATATGCCACCTGAACTGTGATTATTTTCTGCACAAGTACTGAAAGTAGAAGTTGAGAGTGTCACACACTTCTCTAAACAAACAGTAACACATTGATTTACAGAACATTTTATGGTGAAAAGCAATTGGTGCAAGTGGATCTCAGGTCGCTAGCATCCCTAGTATTGTAAATCCTTTGCCACTAAGCTGAAAGAAAAGCTTCACTGGCTCCTATCAGCAGAGACTCCACTAGTATGTACTTAACCTTTAGTCTTCTGTGAAATATTGGTACTTACATGCAATATTCCAGGGAAATAATGTGTGGTATTCAGGAAGACATCTTCTCTGATTTTAAGTGTGAACTCATAAACAAAGCTATCTTTTGGCTATTCACAGCTTGTTAATGTTATATAAAATAGCATCGCAAAAAGTGGTGGGTTTTTTCTCTGCTTCTTCTACTTTAGAAATAGCAGATTTCTGGAGAATTTAGGTAGTGGCCTCATATATGTTGGGGTGCAGCTCACTAACACCGAAAGAATTAAGAAGCCAAGTACTAGATTTCCCAAATCAGCATTAACCACTGGGGCAGTAGCAGGCTACACCAGCGTGACTTGTGACAGTGGGCAAATAAAAGGTGAAAACTTCTACCACAGATCTAGGCTGCTTCTTATAGCTGAGTTACGTTTTCTCACGCGTAGACAGGGTGAGATAACCTGAATACATATAAGAATTGTGAATACAGATATTTGAAGAAGAGCAGTTGGCGGGACTGCAGACTGAATCCACCATTTCAGTCGCTTTCCTTCAATAAAGACTTGTCTACACAGGAAAATTAATCTGAACTGAGATAGCACATTATTTTAAGCACGACAGCTTTAACTCAAATTTGTATTGTGTCCATTTGTGGACAATCTTATGCTGGAACAGGAGTGGTTTGTTCCTGTTTAACTTACTTTGAAAATGTGTTTAACTGAAGAGGAGCAGGGCACGCGAATTATTGAACAAGCATGTCAACACGTGGAGCCAGCCATTAGCAATTCCACGTGAAGATGCAAAAGTAAAATTGATCCACATTAATATGGCTGATCTCCTCTTCCTCGATTGTGCAGTGTCAGAAAGACAAAGAAGGAATCTCACTTTGCTGGGTAGGGGAGCGGACGTGGTGCTGTTAGATATTATGTTTGTCCGTATGAGTTGTAGGGAAGAGTTAGGAAATCACTTTAACTGTGAAGTTGGATCCAACCTCCCAAAGTCCTTGAACTGGAGGTGGAGGCTGAGTGGTTCAGATTCCTGCTTTATGTAGCAAAACGTTTAGACTCTCTAAATCTGATCAGAGGCTCCCAAAGGAAAATGAAGTCTTAAATTAAAAAGAAGGAATATTTTTTTTCACGGCCTCCATGTTGACTGCAAATTGTGTAAAAGGATCAAAAAAAGCCTCTTTCGTCGTGTTGTAATTAGTGATCATGAATAAGTAAATCTACGTCAGTTTTTATTTGGATTCTCTCTGTTCTCCTATATTTCTTTTTCAGAAAAAAAAAAAAACCTCCGTATTTTTATGTTTATCTAGGCAGCAAGTGGAATTCGCAGATAATCCTTTAAGAGCATAGGTGTACTCTTCAACCAAAGACGTTTGAACTGACCCTGGCTATGCAGCCTGCAGAACTCGGTGATTCCATCTGCTGGAGCGAGTGCTGTGCTTCAGGAGTACCTTAAGCCGTGTGACTGCGTGAACCACCGGCCCCGGTAGTTCTGAGCTCTCTGTGACGCTCCCCTGCCTGACACAAACGCGCCCAGAGACTTACATTGTCTCTGAGCCTCGCACGGGCCTGCAGGAACTAGTCCCTGTCTCATTTAGCAGGTGGCCTTCAACGGTGACCTGCCCGCGGTCAGGGTGAGCTCCGGCAAGGCGGTGGCGAGCGACCCCCCAGCTGCGGGCTGACGGGCCGGCGCGGTGGGGAACTCGCTCCGGAAAGGCGCCTCTCCCTGCCCCGATCGGCCCCGGGATAGCTTGGGTCGCTCCGGCGATGTCTCTCTATTTTTACCACATACAGCTTTCGCAGTCAAGAGTGCGTTTGTTCCCGCTGTGATGATAAAAAGTGTAACTCCATTTACACCTCCAGGAATCGTCTGGCCAGTGGTTTTTGTCATTGCTGGCAAATACGCTCCGTACGGAAGCACGCGCACCTTGTGTACGGGTGAAGGTATAACGTATCTGTTGGCGCTGCAGCAGGCTGAGGGATAAATCTGCCTTGATTTCTGGATGAGGCCTGTCTTTCTCCTACTAAAATCTGCCATCCGGTTCTTGTTCTGCGTTTCTCCTCTGTCCTCTCGCTGGTGCAGCCACCCGGGCCGGGGTGGATTCCATGTGTGTGATGCTCACGCACGTGCTGCTCTCCTGCCGGGAGCAGAGGACCTGATTTTTTTGTCACATGAAAAGAAACTTGCTGGTACAGTACATTACTAAATGCTAGAGACTTATTTCGTGAAATGGGAACACCGCAGGGGAATCTGGCAAGGAAGATGTGTTTATGTAACTGAATTGAGTGTTGCAACTGCCGCCGCTTAGTTCCCTTGGCTGCAGTGAGCAAGTTGTGAGAGAAAAACAATCCAAACAGAGATCTTCAGGCACTGAGGGCAGCTCTAATTACATACAAATAATTAATAAAAATGAAATGCAATATTATTAGAAAATACAAATACCGTTCGTTTTCTGACATGACCACGTGTACCGAGCTCATCGATAGGGACAGAAACACCCAGGCTTTTGCACTTTTATTTGAAGTACGTATTCTTTGGGTGTCTTCAGCACATTCTGATATCCCAGGGAGATTCATGACACGAGTAATTGCACATAATGTAAACAAGATCTGCATTAGTTGGCTCTTTTACTCAGAATCCCTTTCCAAGTCCGGATGTGTGATGTGTAAATGTTAGGAGAACAGAGTCCTTATGAAGTAGCTTTATCAAATGCAGCTAGTCTTCCAGCAAAACAGAGAAAATATAAATTAGAGCTCAAGACCTTGGTCAAATCTGGTGCATAAAATTTTACGGTTATATTTAATGTTCCATATGTGCTTTGGACGAGTGCCATGTTTGTAAAGAACTGCTTCAATATTATTTTTAAAAAGTGACACTTTTAGCACAGTATCCTCTGCAAACTGTTCACTGCTCGCCGTGTAAGCCAGCCAGACTCCAAATAAACTGTTTTCATGGTCTAAACCTAAGACCAAAATGCCTTTTAGAGCATGGCGATTTTCAAAACATGGCGTGGTAGATGTCATCTGTGACTTTTCGAAGCATAATTCAGAAGAGTTGATTAACTTGACTGAAAGAGGAGACTGTATGATAAAAAAACCTGCCAAGAGACAAGAATTAGGAAGATGTATACACGTCTGCTAGTGCTGAGTATCTGTTCTAGCCTGTTATTTATAACATAATTAGATTTTACTGCATTATATGAGCACTACATTCCTCCTAGCTCTTTTAGGAAAAACAAACCTCAAATCAAGGAGATTCTACAAATTTGTGCCACATTTCAGAGGTCGTAGCCTATTTTTTTCTTCATTTCCCTAAATCCCTAAATAGCTGTCGTCTTAAAAGGCTTCCAGTGCAGCATCTGGTGCACTGTCATTGCCACTACTTTTGCTCTGAAAGTATAGCACTACTGTTTCAGAATGTTCCCATTCATTTGTTGTCTGGTATTTGGCCAAAAAATTTATTACTAATATAAGAGAAAAAAGTAAATTTTCAGGAACCCAAATCAGAATGAATCTGAGCAAAAGAACAGCACTGCTTTGACCCTACAGCTCTTTTCAAATTCTGCATAAAGTAGAGGAGACGCGTCTTGGAAGAACTCACAGGAATTCTTTGTGTTGGAAAGTGTGAGGCAAACTGAATAGATTGAAGTAACTTCTGTTATATTTAAACACAAATATAATGCTAGAGCCGGGGGGGTGGGGTGGGGTGGATATTATTTACACTTCTGAGCACTCAGGAGGTGTGAGAAATCTGTAGTGAAGGGCTTGAGCAAGTACTTAGCTAAAAATAACCTGTTGAAAACTGAATTACTACTACCACCATTACTATGAGTACTAATTTCAGCTTCAGAATAATTTTCGGTCTTACATTTGTCACATAATAAAATAAGAAATGTATCAGGTGCAATTTCAGGTTCATTTGCAATATGCTAAGATATACTAAGCATATAGTAATGATTAACAAATATATAAATGTATATTAAAATATAATGTCAATCTGTTATCTCGGTAATTAAAAAATAGTTGTGAGACAAATCCTAGAATAAATAGCATTTTAAAGACGTAGAAGTAGAGGTTAAAGTGGTAACTGTTCTGAAGTATAGCTGAGGATTAAAAAATGTTGGAGTCCGGGAGGACTTGGAGAACGCACATAAGCTGGAATCAGAGCTGGTAAGGTTTTTGTGTGCTTACGTACAAACTTTATAAAATTATATTGCTTGAAAACTATGCTACATTTTTATGATTGTTTAGAATATGCAGCTGGTGCCACTAGGAGAGTGTCCTTGCTTAGCAGAGATTTAGAGAACTGCTCTTGTAAAGAACGCACAGTTGAAACTGCAGGTTTTCTTTTTTTCAAATGTAGACCAAATATTTCATTTCTCTTCTGTGTGGACTGAGTCCAAATTTTACTTCTCAGCGTGGCTCTGAAAGTTATCTGTGTGAATTTATGAGCTGAAGGACAATAGTATGTAGCAAATTGTACGACAGCCTCAGTCATTTCACTCTAAGAAAAATACATTTGCACTTCAATATTTTATAGCTAGTGAATGTATCAAATGATATTTTTAAGGCAGACTAGATAATAATTCATTGCAACTGTATTAACAAGGTAAAATTACTTCATAGTACCAAAAAGATACAGCAATACTACCTACCACGAATGGTGATGTAACCAGTACTTCTCAAACTGTAACTGCGGGTCTTCGTAACCTTCAAGCGCTCGGAAAACTTGAAAGTGCCAATAAGCTGCGGTATTTTAGTGGCTGTGGTTCAGTTGCAGACAGGGTTTGGGGTTTTTTCCCCTAGTTAGGGGTCTAGTGAATAAAAATGCTTGTGAAAGCCTTTGATTTAACCAGGAGTGGTTTGAAGACTGGGTGCATGTAGGAGAAGACTGAAATACAGAAGGTTCCAGAGCGGGAGATCACCTTTGGTTTTGTCATGAGCTGTATTTGCATTTGGGAAGGTCGTGGGTGTGTCTGTATGTGTACGTAAGGTTGATTTAACAGGGAAGGCAAATACCCGACAGGCAAAACCACTATGGATTCGGTTTCTTGTCACTCTTACTGCTACATATCCAGTGCATCTTGGAGCAAATGTTCACGTTGAAAGAAAGGGGGTTGCATGCAGTTATCCGTGTAATAATGCATTGCTAAACTATGCACTTTTAACAAATAAGTTGTTGTCATAATTACGCTGTTATGTATTAGCTGAAAGATTACTGATCTTTGATGCAGCAAGGTAATTTTCCATAATTAAATCATATAATTTTGATGTTTTTCTATAGGAATTCATACATATTCATACATCATTTTATATTCTTTTTTGCATCTTACTCTTTATCATTTTCCTTTTTTTGATGAGGGTGTGGTGTTTTATAAGTAGAAAGGAGTGCTGAGAAAGCTTATCGTTTGCTTTCTGCCATAGGAATTCTGAACCCCACTTCTTGAAAAAGTTTCACTTTCATGTTTGAAAGAATAGTAGCAAAACCAACCAGCAGGATAGTCGTGATCTTTTTACCTAAGCTAATTTTTAAAGGAAAAAGCAATTATAATGAAAGGAGAGTGATTTGAATGCATGAAGCAATTGGTTATAGAAAATTTGAGTGTCTGCTGCCAAACATATGATACCCCACATGAAATAGTTAGGAGAAGCTCAGTGGTCAAAACGTTAATGGACTTCCATGTTTTCTTCATCTTTGGTGTGCTGTACTGATGCTAGCGGTCCTTTGGCCAGCAGAAGCTGGATGAAGTGTTTTTCCCAGTTTGAGAGATACTGTTTATTTGTCAGAGCAGCTTGTTCTGATTCATTTCTAGTGCCCGACTACCCTCACCTGCTGCATGGCTGTTGTTAGTTGCTTGGTTTCTTTAGCTGTTTCTTCTCCGTTCTAAGAGTCATCTGACTTTTCTGCATGTATCAATAAGTCTTTGACGAAGTCTTTACCTGTCTGCCTAGCCCCGGCACGGATTTTATCCCATGCTTGGAGTCAGTAGCTACTATCTTAACGCAAACTATACTATCAAATTTTGAAGACCTTGACAGACTGGAGAAATGGGCCAACAGGCATCTCGTGGAAGTTCAACAAATGGAGATGGCAGGTCCTGTACTTGGGGAGGAATGTCGGTGCCAGGACAGGTGGAGGACCAGCTGGGTGGAAATCAGCTTTGCAAAAAAGGACCTCAGGATCCTGGCGGGCAGAAAAAGGATTTGAGCCAGCAATGTACCTTCGTAGCAAAGGCCAAGAGCATCCTGGGCTGCATCAGCAAGAGCGTTGCCTGCAGGAGGACGGTGGTGACTGGTGCAGGTGGAGGGTGGAGGGAGGCACAAATTCAACTACAGGAAATTCCCACTTAAGCGTAAGAAGAAACCTTTACTGTGAGGATGGTCAAATGCTGGGACAGGTTTCCCAGCGATGCTGTGGAGTCTCCATCGTTGGAGATACTCAAAACCCAACAGTCCTGGGCAACCTGCTCTAGTTGACCCTGCTTGAGGAGTGGGGTTGGACTAGATGATCTTTGGAGGCTCCCTCCAACTTCAACCACTCTGATTTTGTAATACCTCTTTAAACTGTGTTGGAATTTGTGATCCCTCTAATTTAATTACCTGACTTTTCTTTTAGTCTCTGCTCTGTCTTAGCCCTTCTCAGGTTCAGGTTGGCTCGTCTTAGAAAAGGAACAATTATACCAAAAAACCAGAAGCAGGTAAATTTTAACTTTTATAGATAAATGGTGCAAGAAATTAGCAACTTGTCCAGGATGGCAAGTAGTGCCTTAGTCACAGCTGGAATTAGAGTTCATGTTCAGTCAGGACCACAGTGACCTAACTGTGGTCAGACTGAAATTTTGTTTTTCCATGCAATGACCATGTTGTGAGAGAGAGCCACTATTACAGACTAAGAACTAGGTTTTTCCTTCCATAAAGTAGCTGCAGTAGGTAAAACTGAAAATACAAGAAAAAATTGTATCTTGAATATTCATACCTTGAACACAGATAAATGCATCATCGAATTGGCATTGAATAGTACAACACACTCCAGTAAGAATCTTTAAGTCAGCTGGGTTCAAAATTAATTGGCAGGGTAAAATGTGTAATATTAAGATCAGTTAAAAACTAGTGTTATGGCTGGAGGTTGCATGAGCAATTTTATTTTCTTCCTGGAGTTAACAAGCAGTGCAAGCCCAGCACGTGAAGAGAGTTAGGCGATGATTGCTCTTTAAGGGTTCCCAGTACCATAGCCTTAGTTATAATTCTAAATGGCTGTGTGTGACATCGTACCAAACAAAGTATATAAAACAACTCAATTTCACTGCTAAAACTGTGTTAACCTTTTAGCTGGACTAGAGACAAGTCCTGTCGGACCCAGTTTTAGCACGGTATCTGATTATTCTCTTCACCTGAAATTGCTAGATGAGAATATCTTGTCAGTGATTTGAGGCTAGTCTGAGTGGTTGCAATCATAGAAGGCCTTGCTGAAAATGATGCGGTCTTTTATTTCTGTTTGTCATCCTTCAGCCGAAAAAAGTTAACACAAAGAGCATCCATTCAGCTGTATTAAAGACTTCGAAAGACCCCGCACATCTTTTATTTTTTATATGCATATGCAACTCTTCTAGCTATCTTGAGATATTTGTTTTCATTTTTATTAAGTTCTTCTCATTCAGTGCTGATTAAGGAAGGGGTCTTTTTTTTTTTCTTCTCCCTCTTTTCTGATCATGATGCATCTGTTTTTAAGATAGAGACAGACACATTTGTGTAAAGAGGTGGTGTAGGGAAGTATAGTTCACTAATTTGGTGCTTATAATATGAGAGGAGAGAGACACATACAGAGTCGTAGGTAGTTCGGTGGTTTAGGTAAGGGTGCAAGGGACGGATGTAAGTAATAGCGCTTTATCCATCATAAAATTTCAAAGTGGCTCAGAGGCATATCAGTGCTGCAGCTGTTGCAGACCCTGTAATGGCATTAAGCTCTGGCCCAGGGTGATTTCTCTCTGTAGAAGATTCTAGCAGGAACTGTAGTTCTGGTAATAACCTGAACAGGAGGATAAATAACTTGAATATTAATGAATTGTGTGTAATACAGACGTTCCAGGGTGAACCCAAACAGGACAGGAAATACGTTTCTTTCTCAGTTCCTTTCACACTAGGCTGCTTCAGACAAAGCCCTCTGGTACTCTGCCAGAACTCCCTCTGAACATTACAGCTTTAACCCCATATGGTATTTATACTTGTTCGGATTATTCGCTTGAACTGATTATTATTATTTTGTATTTTCACCTACTGGGTGAATAGCGTAGAACTATCACTGGGTGATAGTGTAGATATATTTACCAGTATCCGTAGCACTACTGGAGCAAGCTGAAATAATATTTTAAGATATGATATGAACTCTTGCTATCCTTTACGAAGAAAAGCAATTTTGGAGTCTGGCACCGCTCATGGGAAAAGTAAAGAGGGAAAAAAACTGCTTCAGTGTTCCTTTATGATAATCTGCCCATCCAATTGATGCCAGCTGTGCTTTCCTCAGTAATAACCAGTGAGGGGTAGATCCTTGCTCAGATGCTGCTGATTCTCAGTGTTGATCCTCAGGCTGTGTGCGAGGTCTGTCCATTCTGTGACCAGCTATTATTGATCTTCTCTGAAATGTGTACAGGTGTACACTCCTGACCAAACCAAAGATTAGTCTTCTGTGCTTGTCAAACGAAAATAATTCGGAAGCATTACATCCATGTAACACATCCCCAAGTACAGCTCAGACTTTATCAGCTGTAGCAGAATTTCACCACATAGGCATTGGTTTCAGAAAATAGGCTGGGTGGTTCTTTTGCCTCTTGTTTCTCAAACTCTCATGTGACCCATATTAAAGCAACTGTCTCGGGGGGAGATAAAAAAAAAAAGGAAACAATCACATTTGCCTCGTGAGCCCTGAATGCCCTTATGAATGGCCATTTTTTAATAAGGGTATACGAGCTTGTATTGCTCTTACGGAGTGCAATGTAGTAATAGTTGACCTTAAAGCAACGCCTGTCTAAATCAGACTACAATGACATAAAAGGCTGGATAGGACAATCTACAGTGTTTTGAATAACTATTGATAACTATTCGGTGCCAAATTGAAGAGGAACGTATGTATTTTACCACCAACCACAAGAAATGTGCTCTTGGCACTAAAGGTTAGTGATCCGGCTGGAACTACGTCCTGAAGACTTTCCGTCCGTTCATTGTAAATAACAGAATGATAATGACCATTCGTTGAAATCATGTTTTCAAGTGGTCAGCAGATAGTCTTCATCGGTACCTGCCTTTGATGCCTGAGGTAGGTCACAGTTATCGTTACCACAGCTTTGACATCACCCCGGCGCGCGTAGCGTGAAAGCAATCTTAGTTCTTGCGTGCTGTTAATTCAGCGTGTTAAGACGTGTGGATCTGTTATTGTCTATGTGTATATATGCATCTGTTACTTTCTCGCTTAAAATTGGGACGGGCAATAAAATCGGGTGTAACTTAGTTCGGCTTTGTGTAGCCTGCACAGGGAAGAGCGGTGTAAGGACGGATCATACTACTGCACGTTTGTGGGCCGCGTAAAATACCTGGATTTGGTACAAGATCACTCCACTACCTGTGTTGTGAGGTTGGTGGCTGTATGTATGACATCTCCGTTATAATTCAGAGGTAGCAACTGAAAATCCATTGTCCTGTCTCTGCCTTAAGCCAGGTTTCCAGGGCGGTCGTATTTAGTGTAAACTGGCCTGGAGCTGGAAGAGTGAAAAACATGGCATGGCACAGCTCGCGAGCCCCCCTCCTGAAAAACTAGCTTAGCCCCTGCTCTGTGACGAGTGTTTTATGAAGGAAATACCGAAAGGAGGGCACAGGGTGATCTTGACAGTAGTATTCTTCATCTTTATCTTCTGACAAAAAAAAAGGAGGAGATTTTAACAAAAGATGTCTTTTAAGGGCCTGTATTCAGAATTACCGAGCACAACAGGTACTCCTGAAATCAGAGGTTCTCAGTACCTATGGAGTATATAAAACTAAGCGTATAGCTCTGGAAGCAGAGAATTGTGTAAGAAGGCTCTTTGTGAAGGATAAGGAAAGATGACAGAAGGGACAGGGAGATAGGAAGGACAAATGTGCCTACCTTAGGAAAGCTGAAGTACAAGTGTTTGTAATTATAATATAAAGCAGGAGACTTTCATGTCTCTCTAGTGCAATGAGACAAATAATACATGAAATGTTGTTTGTTTTCATTTTCTTTTTCTTTTTTTTTTTGTTATTTTAGAAAGCTTTACAAGTATACTGTTCTTTAGGAAATCATGAATAGAAACATCTATTTCAGAAATACAAATCTTTAGGACCTATCTCTAAGAAAGGCGGTTGTCAATATAATACAACTTTGATTATTTGAGTCAGTCTTCTATAAAAGGATCTTGTAGGTATCAGCGTGCATCACTTGCATGAGAGTCTCCCCTATTTATCCATTTGCTTATTTTACTTTGTTGTCACCCTTTTCATTTAGGTAACGGGGTTTTAACGTTAGAGAAAACTTCTGCAGCTAACACTTTTTTGCAGCAAACAAGGGAAGCTGTAGAAAAGCAAGAGAGGATACAAAGAACACCAAGTCACAGCAGGTTTAGAGATGAACTCGTGAGTGGGATTGATAGCACTACATGATTATAGTGAAGAAAAAGGGAATTACCTGAGCGAGATAATCGTAGCCTTTAATGTGTTCAAGGAAACAATGTAAATGGAAGCAAACGAACAGCTCACGCTTCTTAGAAGACAGTTGTACAACGGCAGTAGCCTGAAGCTGAGGAAGGAAATGTTCAAGATTGATTTTTAGAAGATTTTAGCAGTTAAAAAAGCCTTGTATAAGGTGTCGTGGTGGAGATGCTATTCAAGTTATAATCAGACATGGTTGGTACCAGCAGGAATGCTTCCATCGAATGCAAACACTAAGTGGATGGTCCTCATAGTCATTTTCTGTTTCTTATTGAGTGAGCCCGCTCAGGTTTGCTTTCTTACTTCTGTTTGTCGTTCTGCACTCTGATTTACCGCAAGGCTCTTCCTCTGCAGTTACGCATGCTGCACGTGTGCGCGCGGGCTTAGGGTTACGCCGATTCATGGGCTGGGCTGAACCCACTCAGTAACAGATTTGTTATGCAGAGGAAGAAGATGATATTCCTGAAAGTGTGAACAGGGCTTGTTTTGGGCTTATTTTTGGTAAGTCAGGAAGTTTTCAGTTATTGCAGTAGGAACTCCCTCAAAACCTGCCAGTATTCGCCCAATTAAAAAAAGTTAACCAAATCCTTTTTTTTTTTCTCCCCAAGGAAAAACAGTGAATTAGAGAGAGCTGCTCAGGGTAGTACTGTAATATGGGAGTTTAGGTTATTCTGTGAGATGTTTCCTCTACCAAGAAGGATGGCAGGGGAGGGATTAGCTTCAGTGTCCCCTGCATTTGCTTTCTTGTGTAATTATGGGAAATGCATTCAGTGTGCAAGGGTATCATTGCTGTCCTGCTGTTTTATCATTTCTTTATGAGATAATGTTGATTTCAGCAATGAAATGCAAATTTAGTTTACAGTGCTCCTGTTCTCTGTATAAAGGTTAAAATGCATATTGTAGATAATACTGTTGGTGGTGCTTTTGAAACAGTCTTTGTCAGCTAATTTCAGCAATACGTGGTTTTAAATGCTGTTCAACGCAACCGCATGAGTTTTATGTTGGCCTACATTAATTAAATTTAACCCAACATGTGTGTTGTTACCATTTTGGCTATAATTTGATCAAGTCATCAAAAAAACTGGGTACCAGCAAAAAAAAAAATTCGGATGTGTTGAGAATATTTAATGTATAGTGTGCCTCCTGCGTGTTATGGCAAACCGCACGTACAGTTAGTGAAGTTGAGCCACCTTAACTCTATAATCATAAAATTCTTGTAACACGGGGTGTGGGGGGGTAACACATACTCCTAGGAATGCAGATGCTAATGAGTTCTGTGTTTGGAGGGTATGTTTCTGTTTACTTATAAACAAATAGTTTGTATTGCTGGTGATAAAAGGGCTCAGAATTTTGACAAGTCCCGTCACAATTAGCCCCAGTATAGGTTATAGACAGCTCCATTTACTAAATGCTGGGACTCCAACAGCAATAAAATACATGCCAGAATGGAAATAGTTTTCAGCTAGCCAGCGAGCTCTAACATAGCAGCAAGGCCAGTACTAACGGAAGTTGTCTTTTTTATTGTTATCTCTTTAATTTATCTCGCTTTCCTGTGTAAACTGCTCGCTATTGTGCAAAGAGAAGGGTGTGTGTTAACTTTGGTGACATTGTGTCACTCCCATTAAGTGAGGCTGTACACAGGGCTTTTTTCAGTGCGACTGTACTTGGGATTTATTTTTTTTCCCCTCAAACTGCAAGAGCCAAATAATGTTTCGTAACTAATAAAAAATCCCATTTCTACTTTAGGTGGTATGGCAATAAATTCGCCTTCACAGTTAGTAAAAAGATTATATAGAAAAAGGAGTGTGAGTTTTTAATGTATTTAGTATGAAAGAGTAAGAAGGTGGGGGAGAGGGTTTTATGAAATGAGATGTTCTGTTGTAGACAATAATGGAAAATGGCTCTGAAAACGCTGAGTTGCAGTAATGAATGAATAATGTCTAAAGTTTATCAAAACTGAAAGAACTCCTGATGTGAAATGAAGCCTCCTAAGAAAATTCTGTTCTGTCGCTGTTTTGCTTTGCCGTTGTCGCCCGTCACGCATGAATGGAAATGCTGCATTCTCCGGGGAGCGGTAAAGCTTCTGTGTAGGTTGTTTATTTCCTTAATCCCTCCTTCTTCGTGATTTCCAATGTCAGATATAAAATGGAAAGCCTGTAAATATAGTGATTATCATACTGATTATCACCTGCATCGGGGAACGCCCTGGCTGGCCGTTGTAACCCCAGCAGCCTCCACACGTTACAGCCACTTACGTTTTAACCTGACTACTTTATTAGAGCCGCGGAGCTCGGTGTGAGGTGCCCGAGGGCTGCACAGATGGGGTCCGCTTGTTTCCTGTCCTCACTGTTATTGTGAATAGATACTAAAAGGTTCTCATGGCTTTTATCTGGTTAATTTACTTTGAACTGTCCCTGGCATTCAGGGCCTGCCTCGCATTTCTCACCATTTTGCAAACACCAAACTGCAGCCTCCAAACGGGTGTTTTGAGCTTTATTATCTGTTTTACTGGAAGGGCCTTAATTCTGAACGGGGTGTAGTTCTGAGAGGCGGGCTCTTAGGGGGCTATACGCGCCGTCCTTGCTGAGGCTCGCTCGATAGGAAAGAGGAAAATTAAGATTGCTGCTGTTCTCTGGCACGTTCAGACACCCTCAGAGTAGAGGTCAACTGCAGGAAAATCTACGGCTGTTCGCTGGCTACCATTATTCATGTAGCCGGGCAGCAGACCAGGCTAAAAGATGACGCTCTAACAGGAAAATCCAAAGATGAGATACTTTTGAACAAATGTGCAACCATTTATCCTTTCTTGTGGAAGGGCCAGGTCTTTCAAACCACATGTGCTATGCATGGGTGCCCCGGTACAGAAAATTAAGATGGATTCTCTCAGAGTCTCCCACATAAGGAAATACTACTTAACTAGAATAGTTTTTATTTCGCAGATGTCAGAATGTACTGGTGTCCAGTTTCCTGGCCAAACAATAGTTTAACACAGATGTTAATGTCCTGCTGCATTGGGACATTAAAGAAATCCCCTTAGGACAGATCAGTGTAACTTCCGATTTCAATTGCATGACCAAAAACCTGAGGTTAAAGAAGTAATTTGGCTCCAGCGCACAACTTTTAGTCCGTTTTCTTATTCTCTGCCCCCTTACGACTCCCTTATTTTTCTTATTTTTGGTTTTTTCTGTGTCCCGGTCCCATCTGAGGCTTCCTCGATTGTGTTGCAGTTCATTGTAAGTGCATCACGTCAGAGTGGAAGCTTGCAGCCTCCTTTTTTCATACGAGCATAGGCTTTGTTAATCACATGCTGGTTTAGGAAAACACTGCATGATATCTTTGAACCCTACACTCCTCCTTGACAGCCAGGCTAGCAAATGTCATTGACTGTGTGATGTACAAGAAGGAATTCAATTGTAAGTAAATTGTCCAAGTGGCTAACCTTGCCCGCACCCAATTGTCAGGACCATGATTCAGTTTTTCTGTCAACATCAGCTAAGGCTAACCCGGTCAGCCTTATGTTTCTGCAGTGAAGCAGCCTGAGGAGTTGTGCTTTTCAGCTTATCACATTTTATTAACCTCAACTTACTGTTGTTATAATCAATTGTACCCACTTCAAATTCGGACGTTGCCCCCAAACTGGCAGATCACGTAGGTCCGCAAGTGCGTATTTTCTGCAGCACCAAAAGCTGTCTTGGGGACGCTGGACGTAAATGGTTCGGTACAGTAGTTATTTTTGCTTAATTGGATCAACTCACCATTTTGGCTCAAGACTTATCCCTCTATTAATATCACTTGGCAAATATAATCTGGAAGAATGCAAGTAAAAACATAAAGACTTTGAGGGTTTTCTGCAATATTTGCGATGTTAGGGTAGAAAGTGAGTAAGGCAAAAAAACCATTGCTATTGTCTTCCGTCTCCTTGCTTTTATTTCAAAACAGATTTTAATTGCTCCAATTAATATAAATAAGAAATGAGGACATTCTGATACCCTGATGTTTCCTCTGTTCTTTCAGGAAAAGAACATAGTTAAATTGCCTAAAGCAGTGATTAAGACATCAGAGTATTTTAAAATGCTCATCTGATTCCACCACAAGGGTTTGAACACATTTTGTGATCCTTTTTTTTTTTTTTTAATGCACCGTAGATGACAAATGATTTTTTTAAAATGGCTTGATAACCTGTATCCCGTGAAGTGCCACACATAAATGGAGATACGATACACTTTCAATTAGAAATACGTCTGAAGGATGTTTGTCTGGATTTGAAGTAGTGGTTTCCTAGTCGAAGTCCTATCTCCTGAAGTAACTTTCCTCGCCTGGAAAAAACCCATTGTACCTTCTTAATTTGAACTTGTGAAGTGTGTTGACATTGTACCGTTGCTGGGCTTGAGGGGAGGAGGGGGAAGCTTTTGGTGCGACTATCAGAATTGAACAACTGTATATGGGTATATTGAGATAATCGTGTAAAAGGAGAACTGGCTGAATGAGTTTCAAAATGTGTTATTTCTTCATTATCTAGCACTTTATAATTAACTGTTCTTTTTTTATTATTTCAGGAAGCTGCCACTTTTGCTAGAGAGCAAGGCTTTGAGGTGAGTTAACCCACAATTGCACACTAAACAGATCCTAAAGGTTTTTTTTCTTGCTGATAATGAAGTTCTTTTGGACAATGATTGATGTGCTATTATACTCTCCAAGCCTCGCAGCGGTTGCCATGGAAACTTGGCAGTCGTCATGGTTTCTTTGTTCTGCCAGCTCAGTGTTATGACGCACTCTGCTAGGTCTGCACCCAACATCGCCTACAGATGTTATTTATTGAATTTTGAAAAGCCTCTTGGGAAGCCGAGAGGTTGGGCACGGTTTCAAGCTGCCTCTGCAGATATGGGACCTGTCAGTTTGCTCAGTTAAAAAGCTACCTCATTAGCTGCATTACACTCCGTAAGGATTCACTGCTAAAGCAGTGGTGAAGCAAGACTAAATAGTGAAATATAACACCGCTTAAATAACTTAAACCCTGCCATATGCGGATTATCATTATGCAAATGAATTGTAGAAAGGTTGTATATAAAATTGTTAGGTACTGATTAATGTAGACCATGCTTCTACAAACAGCTTCTTTTAGAAGGGGTAGTGTGGAATTTGTGTTTCAAAACATATTCGAGTTGGTGTTTTCCATCTGTGCTCTAAAAATGTATGATCCTCTACTTTCTTGAAGGAAACGCTGTTGATTTTGCAGTGATTCTTCAGAGCTTTTGATTCCATCTTCTTGAGGTATTTATTTGAATAGTATCTCCCATTGGCTAAATTGAGATAACTTAATCTGGAGAGCTATCAGCCATTGGTCTCTAATGCGGAATTCAGACAGGCAGGTTTTAAATACTGTAATTAATGTGACAACGGTTGTGCTGATTTTGCAGATAGTAAGTGATCTTCGTGAAATCTAAATTGCAGAACTGAACACGCATAAATCCTTTTACACGTTTTTTCACTGGAATAAGGCCCACCTTAACTGATTTGTTTGCAGTGTAAAAGAATAGGTAGGAGTTTGACTGCTCAACACCCGTTTTGCATAAATAAGAGAAGCCACGCAATTCAAACCGCATCGCTTTAAGAACATGCCACTTCTGTGTGCGGATGGTTGCATATAAAAAAAAAGAGGGAAAGACTGACAGCTTTTGTTCTACAATTTAGATTTCTTTAGAACCACGCACCAGCAGGTACATCAATGCCATCGGTGTTTTAGATATTAAAACTGTGGGCTGTCCCATTTCATTTTATGTTTCCCAAATTCATGCGGCTGCTTTGTAGAAATTAAGACTTTTTATCACTGTCAGTTTTCATTTGTTATAATCTGTATTGTTAGCATAAAAATACACTTTGAGTTTATTCTATCAAATGAATGAATTTCACAGATGCCTCCAAATATAATATGAAGCATAACGAATTATTGGTACCCTCTGGTAGCTAGACAATAAAAAAGAAAGGAAGTAGTGTATTAAGACTACCCATTCTATATTTTTATTGCCCCCTTGAGCTAAAGACTTTGAATGTGCCTGGTTTAAATTCAGTTCTAGTGACAAACTGCTTTTGCTGGTGTCTGCTAACTACCATCATATTAACCTTTCCATTAGTGCTTGCTTAGAGATTCTAGCACAGTTCCTTCTGAACATCCTAAATCTGCCACATTTGATTACAGCATATCAGTAAAGTGCACAATGATTATGATCTTATCTCCTATTACCCCCTTGCTTGGCAGCAACTCACATGTCAAGTTTACTGACAGAGATGTGTGAAGCTTGATAAGTGTCCACAGTCTTGTTTTCCCATTGTGCTGTGGAGGCAAAAAAATTCACACTGCTATGAAAGTGTCTTAGGAAAAACTTACAGAGCTTCAATTAGCCTTTCAGTTAAAAACAAGGAGAATTTCTAGCAACTCTCAAAAGCTTGTAAAACTGATTCTGCAGTTTATATTGAGAAGAGAGAGCTGCCAAAACACAGAGAAGTAAAGGAAAGGACTGGGGTGACCAGAGCAAAAATCAAGAGCATATTTATGATAGAAGTGATGAAAAGTTGCTGGGAGCTCAATTTGAATTGCAGCTTGGAATTTTATTTTTTAACAAAAATCATCAGAAATCTTTCAGCGTGGAGAATCAGTTGTGACTAGCTTTTTTATTTCTTTCTTTCTTTTTTTTTTTTTTGCCTCCTTTTCTACCTCCCAGTAATTTCAACAGTTTCTGTGGACTAAATGCAACTTTTAAATATAGATTGAATTCAGTATATCTGAAACAATTCTTGAAAAAAAACACAAAAAAGTAGTACAGCCAGGTCAGCTTCAGGAAAAAAAACACCTCTTCTGAAGAAATAGGCAGGAGAAAACACTTCCATGACACAAATTTGGTTTTTTCTTTGTAAGAGAAGCCACATTCAAAGGAATTTCTGGTTTTATGCTTCTCCTTACCAAGAGTTAGTTTTCCAATGTTCTTTGCTAAAATCCCAGATATTTTTGTAAAATCAATCACGATATTTGAAGACCATTATTGCCTTCGTTTTACCTCCTGACCAACCCTTATCTGTAGTAATGAAAAGCAGAACATTACTTCTGATGCAGTCTCTTCCTGGAGTTCAGCAGTGGTTTCTTTTTCGTGAATTTCATGTTCTGTGACATTTTAAAACTATTAAATAAATAGTAAATTCACTGTCTGTGAAGACAGCGCTTCGTCCTAATTGTATGTTGCAGTCATCTCAGTAACACATTATAATGGTCACAGATTTTATCCCAGGGAGGCTCCTGGACTCGGTTCTCCTTGAAGGAGTAGAATGGTTGTCAGTATGTTTGAAGTGGATGTTTGTAATATGTTTCAAATAACAAAACTGCCAGGACAAAGGTTTATGAGGTTTTGCTTTTACAAAATGGGAACTTGCTGTTTATTCCGTGTAGGAATTAGGAAAACATAATCCTGCTTTAACATAAAACTTAGGGTTCAATTCTGCCTGTCAGGCCAAGAAGTAAAATGAAGTGAACGGAACAGTATCTATCTAGGGGGTTAATAGCAGCTGCCACGCAAAATAATTTTTCTGTTAGAGGCAGAGGTCTCCTCCTAAGTACATATTGGTTGGGGAACCAAATTAGAGAGTTTTGGTACCCTGGACCAAATTTAGGTCTTCAAGTCAATGAGGTTCACTGCACAGGTCCACTGTTTCCAACGGACTCGTGCCTGTTTAGGTCAGGGCTATGGTAGTCCCAGCTATTGTGCCTCTGTTCCGAGGCAAAGATCAGAAGACATAGTCTGACTAGCAGTTTCAACAAGATGCAGTTTTTCACGTACCTCTGTCTGATCCTGGGATATCTGGTGTACTTTCTTTGCATGCACATGTACCACTTTGCTGGAATGAACGCCACTGCCACACGCGAGGTTTTTCAGGTGCAGCATCAATAGGCAAATCATGCTTTCGTGAGATTTGTATGTCAGCTTTGTTAAATCAGAGTCAAGTGTATAATTGGATATGTGTGAGTATCCTGTGAATCTGGGACACGTTGCAGAGGCTTTAGGACCACAAACCAGTACAGTATTACCATTCGGCCATTGCTGTAGATACAGGATGTATAGGAAAGTCTCGATAAGTGTGCACGTACGAGTCAGTGCAAAACAAATATTCATTTCAGCTATTTGAAAATATTATGTATATTCTGAAAGGAAATAGGAGATGACAACATTTCACGATGTTTGCCTGACAACGAAATGAGCGGCATAGTTCCTCTGCAGTCTTAAGCTGTAAATATTCACATATTATAAAATGTCACAGTTGTACCTTCAAAATACAACATAATGGTAAAGTGGAGGTATATTGTGGAAAAGTTAAAGCCTCCTCAGCACTGAGATTGCAGCTCTTCCACTATATAAGCTCTACTTTATTCTCTTCCTTTGAAAAACTTCAGTATAGGAAGTGATTTTGGCTAAAAATGGCCAAGTTAATTCTCACAGAAGATACTATTCAGTTACTTTTAAAGTCTGCACAATCAGACACAAGTCTCTAAACCACTCTGTTCTGAAATTTCTGTTTTTTAAAAAATTGCCTTTTTTCCCCTAAATACCTTCCTTCTACTGTTACATGCTTATTATGTATTTAATTCTTCCTGAAAACATATGTGCTTTTTACTTTCTTTCGCTGTCTGCTTATTTCATCCTTTACCATCATTCTCCGCTAATCTTTTTCCTCAGGGTCCCCTTTCCCTCATATAAGTTCATCTTTATTCTTCCTTAAACTGAAGAAATCATCTCTTGATCGTTCCATTTTCTCCTATTGTAACTTCCTTGTTTTCCTTTTAAAATTTAAAGTGCATGTAAACACACTGCGCAAATACCTTCAAGCTCTTTGATTTCTGTGCCTGCTTTGCTCCACTGTAAATGTGCTTAATAAACTCACTAGCAGCCACTTCCTACTTAGCGAAAGCTACACACCTCTCTCCTGTTTCCTTTGATCCTCGTGATGCTTTATTGCATTTTATAGTTCATGGATCTCTTAATTAGCGAGGCCTGAAGTAATTCAGAATTCAGGTGAACCTTCAGAAGCCTACGTGTGACCAAGCCGGAGGGCTGTAGTTCTCCATCCGTCCCCTCCTCAGCCCCTTGTGCGACCAGCTGACACCTGCTATTCACAAGTCTCTTAAAAAGACATTTCGAAACAGAAGAGCAGCAATTCCGATTTTCTTCTCTGGCATCCTTAAGGGACGCCTTCCCTTTGAGAATTAGGGGTAGGACGGCCCCCGTTCACTGTCCTCGGTCCACGTAGAGGGGTTCAACGTTCTTCTCTTTCTCCTCTGGTGGAAGATGTCGCCTTCTAAAAGCTATATGAACAGTCTAAGCAGGAGGAAGGAGGAAATAACACAAGTGAGAGTGTACTACATGGAAAAGAAAAGTGTGAGGGAATTTAAGAAAGAGGTAAAGAGACCAAGAAGTAAGGGGAAATTATTGTCGTGCCTGGCAAACGTGTATAAATCGGTGAGCGCGGTGACTACCAGAGTTGGGGAGAAGTTAAAGGAAGGCGAGAGTATTGCGAAAGAGCTAGACAATTTTCACATAAATAGATACTGGTAAATATATAGCCCAGGCATATTCTCTGTCCGTAATAAAGGCGAAGCGCGTGAAGATCAACAAGATTATCAAAAATCGGCGAGTAACCCGGACTGAATGGTATGCCAATGATAGTTCTTGAAGTGTTTAACTGGCCTGCTGATGAAGAATCACCAACCTCTTGTTAAAATCAGCAGCTGCAGTCAAAATGGCACGTACTGTACCTGCGTTTCAAAATAACACTATGTGCTGATTTTGGAAGATAACAATCAATTTAGTAATAATATAAATTAATTGTAACAACTCTGGTAAATGACTTGAAACCACTCTGGACAGCTTTATAAATGAACTCTATTCATTGTGTAATTGTGTTAAAATAAGAGTTGGGGCTCACGATGAACAGGACACAAAACGATGCAGAAAGTTTTGTTGTGCTTTCATATATTGAACTCTAGGCCCTCACCAGATCAGCTGTGTTTCACTACAGTTGCTTGTACGCAAGAGCAAACTGGGGGAAAAAAGTGTGGTGTTATTTAACACAGATATGAATAAAGGGGGACGGAGAATAAAGTGGCACAGAGAATAATCAGAAATATAATAGAAATAGAATAGAAATATAAAAATAATTAGAAAAAAATAGTCGTCTTACTTTTCCTAATGTTAAAAAATAAAAGAAAAAAAAAGGAAGAACTATAAACGATGGCAAGAAATAGGTTTACATATAGCAAAGTTAATTTGTAGAACTTACTGACTTGAGATAAATCCGAGAACAAAAGCTTCCCACATAGCATTATAAAAGGATTTGATGCTTATACAAATAACAGGAATAACTATATTTAGATTAGACTGAATACTAAGTAAATTGGAAATTGAAATCCTTGTGTTTCAGATCATAGGGCAACTAGGAGAGCAGGAATTCTACTCATTCTAACGACAGGTTGTGCTGCGTGGATGGATGAGGGTTTTGGTTCAGCATGCCAGTTCCTCTGCTCCTTCCTGCCTGCACTGGAGCGTACAGGCAAAGTCCCTTTAAAGCAAAGATCCCTGAAATTTTTGCAGCTTAGCCTTACTCCAGAAAATCGGGGATGCTCTGTGCCCCACTGAAAATAGCTTTCACCGTTTGCTTCCCTGCATGTCAGTTATGCAGCCAGCTTGTGAGCACAGAGCGTGTTCACCTGGGCCCCGCACCCTCCGAGGTGCTGCGGCGCACGGGTTACTCGCCGAGATCAGTTGCTGTAGGGAGGTTCTAGAAACAGTATTTGCAATCCTGCTGAAATCAGAGGGGTTATGGTACTATAAAACCTGGCTAAATTGGATGAAAATCAGGCTCAGGGTTTATCCAAAGTATTCTCTTACCAATTTTATTTTTAATTTTATGATAGGTAGAGTTAGAATCCAGTCAGCAGCAAAGAAACCCACTAATTGCTCATTAGGAAATGCTCTGTAATTCCTTTGTTAGCTTTGCAATTTTGCAGCAATTGGAATAGCTGAACTATCATTATCAAGATTAAAAACAATGGTCTTACAGTACTACATAAACCCTTAGGAGAATGAAGTATTCCTCCTTTTAAAAATCTCCCTCTGCTGACAATAAAGTCTATTTTATACCTAGCCATAAGA
Source organism: Sula dactylatra (assembly GCA_013389905.1). Lineage (NCBI taxonomy): Eukaryota > Metazoa > Chordata > Aves > Suliformes > Sulidae > Sula > Sula dactylatra. Next base: position 75,498 of record WEKW01012244.1, on the reverse strand, counting down.
AAATAAATCTTTGATCTGCTAATAAAGTCCTAATCTCTCGCCGCTCTAGTATGCTGGTAACAAGAATTTTCTTTCTCTCTATTAATAGACTGAAGACATTAAAGAGATAGCCCGGAAGACACAAGCCCTGCCAAAGGTGAACACTAAGAGGCAACGAATCGTGGTCTTTACCCAGGGGAAAGATGACACTGTAATGGCTACAGGTATATTTTTCAAACCTCTGTTGTCGCTCACAGTAAATATTCTAGTTAATCAATTACAAGTTGTGGTTTTACAAATTATAACTTAAATGGTAGCCGGAGCGTTTGCCTTTTTGATGTTAGTCCATGTTTCTCATCTGTTATGCTTTTAATTGTTTTAAGATTCTGAATTTGAGAAGTTAATGTTTCACAGGAATGCCTGAGAACTTAGTTCTGAACATCTTAAGTTCTTTTTTTATAACATAGATCTAAAATATTGATCCAGTTGGTTTTACTCAGATTTTTATGACTTGAGATTTTATCTGTGTAGCCATCTTTGCTGCAAACAAGAACACACTATGCCTGCTGAGAACAGCTGTGCAGCAGTATAGTATATTTAAACATTTGTGAAGAGGAGGAAGTGAAATCCAGTACTAAGTGAATTTCCAGGCTTTTTTGCTTTGAGCAGAAAATCTCACTTTAGCTTTTCTCAGCCGTCTGCTCTTCTGTTCTCAAAGGAGTACGTGGGAAAAAAGGTGTTCTAGCAGGGCTACAAGTAGTTTGTGCTGTCTAAATTGATGATGTACGACGCACAGGTTCAAGCGCTATAAACATGACTGCCTACCTTTTGACAGTCTCTTTAATTCTGTCCACCTATGCTTCTAGACTAAATAAAGCTATTAAAAACATGTGCCGTGGCAAGCCATTTTCGTCGTTCATTCCTTCACATGTTAAGTCAGGGCCGAATTCCTCCTCTGGAAATCAAGTGAAGTTGAGGAAGCTTTGCACCTGAGGGATCGGTGCTTACTCATACGGTATTTGCCTCAGAATCAGAATTGGCTTCAGACTGCGGCTGCAGGGCGAGGCGCTAAATAGGTATGTCACTGCTCTGTAGATCAGTCTCAGCAGCAGTTTGAATGATTTCTCCAATAGTTTGCTTCTTCCTCTATTTTGTTAGCTACAAACTGGTTTAAAGGAAATAGAAAGCAGTCGTGGAGAGCTGGGTATGTGTATCTCACTGAACAACGATAGAAGTGTTGCTTCCCGAAAGTTACTGCATTACGTGAGTGGCCCATATGGAGGCACTCCACTCGAGTATTGTACAGTTGGCTGAAAAACAGCAGTATAAAAATGGTTTTATACATGAGCTAGTAATAACGGTAGTAAACCTAAATCTTATATGTAACCCTCCTGTGCTCTTATTTAATTTCCACTGTGTACTTATTTTATTCCTCAAACTAGAGTTGTTAACAAATCCATTAATCCCTTCTTTGATATTTTTACAACTGGGAGCTTATTTGAGGACTGACACTTGCTAATCTCAGCTGTTTGTTCGCTATGAAATGAACTTAAATTAGAGAATGCACTTTATATGCATGATAAATGCAAGATGGATAGAGAGTGTATGCAATGGTGTCAGCTACAAAAGCAAACATGATAAATGTTAAGGCAGTTTTGAGCCGTGGGATAAGCTATTCAGTGCACAAGCATAGCTGAATCTCTTTGCTATGTTGTTATTCATGGCAGCCAAATAAATGTCAATAATAAAAGAGAATTAAAGATTTTCATTTCCCAGAGGCAGTCCTCTAATACAGCTTGATCTTTCATTTCATTTGTAATTCGTTCTCATGTCAGGATGCAATCATTCGCCAGGCTCTGTGTGTCATGTTAAGTCATTTAATAATGATTAAGAACATAAAAATGTTTGGCCTGTGGGGCAATTCTCGAAAGAGATACCAATTTGTTATTGTTTTCCCCCTTTTTCCTCCCTTTGGTGTGGATCATCTTTTTCGCACCTCCTCACATTAAAATAATAATGAAAGAAGGAAAATGTGTCCCTTAATTTAGCATATGATGATACCACAGAACGGCACAGAGTACTGCTAACACACTTATTTCAACACTAATTAGGTCTAGTCGTGCTTTGAAACCTGCAGTGCAAGGTGTAAAAAGTTTCTAAATGATCTCTGGAAGAATTGCTGCATTTAGGAATAGTTACCAGTATAAAATTAATTTCCTTCTTCTAATGCACAGAAGAACAGCTTTTCTGAAAGAGCGGGCTGTGTGTAGTTGTTTATCCTGCCTTTCCGAGGAAACAATATATTCTCAATAAGTTTGTGCCTGGATTAAAATAGCGTTTGCAAAGTCAGCTATGGATTTGGACGTGCTTGTCGGCACCTTCTGCTTTATATTTTGTCCATAATAAGAACACGCTTATTAGCTGAAAGATGTTTCTGTCAGTAGTGACTCAACCGGAGGGGACCAGTATCCAGGCAAAGGACTCTACTCTTCCTTTCTTTCCTTCTACTGCTGCCTCTAACCATCCTCCGTCAGCTGTTGGGAGTATCACGTATCCCAGTGGTCTCTGTTCTTGTCCTCTGAAAGAGCACAGGATGGAGCTGGAGCTTACGGGTGCGAGAGTAAAAGACTCTAAGGTGAATTTGGCCTTTGCCATTTTTCCACCTTTTTTTCCCTCTCCTCCCCTTCCCCTTTTTCCCCATGGAAAGGTCTCTGCTCTCTGGCAGCAACGCGAAGCATCCAGCATTGCTGTGAGCCGTGGGAGTAGGAGCGCATGGCTTGGATCGGGCTGCGCTCCGTGAAGAGACGGAGCCGGATGGCCACCCCCCTTCCTTCCCTTGCCCCTGCCCACGCACGGCAAGATGAGAAAGGCAACACTGAGGCCGTAGGAGCATCCGTAACGGAGCTCCATTTCCTCCTGTACTGTCGAGGACCGGACAGCCGTGGGGCTAAGTTGAGAGGGGCTGGGTTACGAGAGGAGTGCACCTCTTCAATGAGTTCTGTGTAGGGTGAATGGGGGATCAGTAATGGAAATACTGAGGGGATACGCTTTGATACAGCTCTGGCTGGAAGGAGAGGAAATAAGATGGGTAAAAGGGATTGTTGCAGGTTGCCAGCTCATTCACGAAAGGGCACAGAATTGTATGTGCTCGAAATTAGATGTGGAAGTTCTTGGGTTTTTTAGAGGGATGAAGAAGGCCAAATACAGCTCATCATTACATGTGGAGAGGACTGTGGTGACAGATCTCGATTCCCGGACGCTCCAGGGAATGGAAGTATCAACAGGTATTTGAGGAGTAGAGCGTAGGGCAGAAGGGCACCGCTTGTTACCAAAAGGAAGGAAAGATTGACCAAAAAGTTCTGAGAATGTGGCTTTGATAGACGAGGGAGAGAGCTTAGACAGAGACAGCTAAAACATCTACTTCTTCCAGTACGGCCCAGCCATACTGCAAAGATGTTTAGTCAGCTTATGAATTGCTGTAGTTTACGCAACGTTGTTTTAATCCCTGCCAAAAATGCTGGTGGCTCACCTCAAACAGGCCACGAGCTGTAGACACTCAGGCACAGATTGACAAGCAACTTTGAGGTCCGTGCAACTGGGGCAGATCCTGAAAACTGTGAGAAGCAACAACTGCATCAGCAATCCCAGTCTAAGCCGTTCCCATTCGTCTGTCCACTTTCTTTGGCTTTCTGAATCATTTGTGTTTTCAGAGGAAAAATTTCTCTCTCTTTATCATGGAGTGAGTTGGGTCTTTCTACTGTCTGTTCCTATCTTCTCCGTCACAGTACTCCAGCCCCAAGGCCCCTTTTCTCCCCCCTTCCTTCCTGTTCTCTGTCAGTAGGAATAATTGCAAGGAAGAGGCAAGCTCAGATTCAGGCTGAGTGTGATCAGCGTGTTTTTTAGGGAAGGAAAGGAGTGTTTAGGATTGGCACACAGGAGCTGTGGCAGATGAAACGCTGACTAAATTAACGGTCAGCTTCTAATAAGACTCCACAGAGCATGTGCAAATGATCGTTGTCTGAAGTCTCCCTCTCCACGTCACAGAACCATCGAATCACAGAATGCTTTGGGTTGGCAGGGACCTTTGGAGGTCTCTAGTCCAACCCCCTGCAGTGAGCAGGGACATCCCCAACTCGATCAGGTTGCTCAGAGCCCCGTCCAACCTGACCTGGGATGTTTCCAGGGATGGGGCATCCACCGCCTCTCTGGGCAACCTGAGGTGCATTTTTCTATGATGTCAGATTTTATCTTTTTACTGAAGAACTTGGAGGCGTTGGATATTGTCAGCGACCCTAACAATTAGCATTGACAAAAATGTTATAATTTTCTCTAGCGACGGTCCCCAACATGACTGAATTTTGATAAAACTCTTCAAAAAAAGTAGCCTGTGAGAGACACCTGTGCCGAAACCTTTCAGTACAGAGGATTATGATTTGGGAAGGGTACTGGTAACTGGAAATGGGATCTGTGGACTTGCTTACCAGAAAAGTTTATTTGAGGAACAGTATTGGGTTAATTCCTTGTGCAGATGCCTCTCGTCCATACTGGGAGTTACTTGGTTATCAAGACTCTGGTCCCACTACCACAGCCTTGTTCCATCATATCCTTCTTCCCAGGCCTGAGATTCGGGATTTGACTTGGGGTTCCTGAGCTTATGTGATACATTCATTTCATGTTTCAACACTTTTTTCTGCAACCACAAAAAATACATATGTGGGGAAAAGGGGGAGAGTTAATGAACACATGCAATCTCCTGATTTCAGCAGCTGGAGCTTTTAAGAAACGCACCAAAAATCACAAGCTCTGGCAGCTATATATATGTCATATCTATATGTGTGCTATAACATTTGTCAGAATCAAATGCTGTGAAAGCTATCCTTTTTATAGAGTTGCTCATAACATTTTTAAACAAATTACTTTTAGTCAGATACATTTTATGACTGGTCTTGGCCCAAAGGGAAGTCTTCGGAAAGTCTGAGCAAAATCAGTTCAGCAAAGGAAAAACATACTTTTTTTTTATTGAAATATTTGCATAATTCAAAAACAGCTGAAGCTACAAACTTTAAACTTGGCTTCTTTTATAGCTTTAATAGAGGAAAGAAAAACAATCCAAATTTAAAGAAAATCACTTCAGCATTTTTCAAGTTATGAATGATGAAATCTGGCATGTTCAGGCGTGAACATAGAATTTTCCATTCTTTTTTTCCCCGCAATGTTTGCAAGACCACCTCTGTTAAGGGCACATTTGTAATAACCTCATTTGTTAGAATAAGGCAGTAAAAATGGATTTTTTAAGGGTTCAGGCATTAAAGCCACCTCAGTTGGGGCTTACTAACCACTTACATCTTCTTCAGTTTTTGGGAGACATTACTTGAGAACATTTCAGGAAATGCATTAGCAGTGCTGGCAAATGCGGTAGAATGAGAAAGGTCTGTCTTAAAAATTTCTTGGTGTATCTACCACATAGTACATATTGAAATAGTTTTGTGAATTTCTACTTGTTAGTATTACTTGTTATTTAATCTATTCCATAAATTAAACAGCATGTGCAATATAGCCAAATTAATATGTTGCAATAAAACTTGCAACATTACCAAATTTTAGAGCCTGCCTACCAAGCGTTGGGTGTTGGAGTAATACTAGGCGTTTGCCTCTACCTGTTATCTGAAACAGGATGCTGAGCTAAATGGATGTTGGTGTCGCCCAGTACGACCGTTCTTAAGGAAATATATGCACGTATGGTCATAAATTAAAAGTTCGTATGTTTGGATAGAACCAAAGCCTGATCTAAATGAAAATAACAACAAAGGTATGGATAGCAAGTTTTTATGAACGATGAAGCTTCTTTTACTTTGTAAGGATATGTTAGATCTTAAATATTTTAGAAGGAGAGTTTCTGAGCCATTTGTTTTAGAAGGGATGTCAAAATGTGGAAACGAGAGAGATTTTAAGAGCCGTTCTTAAATCATAACGGCATGGTGCGCTGTATGCTTTTGGGGGAATAAAAACGACTGATGCTCAAGCGTACAACTTACTCGAAACAGAGATCAGTAGGTTTTCTTTGTCAGGTTGTGCTGCGATCATAGACCAGCGTGTTGCCTTGTAAGCCTATCCATAAAACGCAGAAGTATTTATTACTATTGACACTGCTGACATTTTACGGTGGGCCTGTTTGCAGCTCCTCTTTCTGTAAGTTACTGAGTATTGTGTGTTCTCCTCTAAGAAGCAAGAAGTGGTGTTATTTTTTTCCTTACTTCTCACAGCTTTCATGCTTAGTCTTACAGACAGGAAAACCTTGAGTAGCTCTTTTTATCAGCAAACAAAAGTAGTGTCTTGGACCTAGGGAGATAGTAGTTGGGTTATATTACAGTGTGTACTCTTTTTCAAAGGATTCCACACCTTCACTCTTTCCTTTCCATTTATATTCACAAATGGAAAGAAAAGCTTAAAAAACCAAAATGGATTTAGGAAAAAAGAAAATTTTAGTGTGCTAATGGCATAACAAATGAGCCAGAAAGCCCAATAGATCTATTTTTAATTTAGTTGTGACTTAGGAAACCAGAAAACCTAAATTAATAATGAACATTTGTTGATAGGGATTAATGAATAGCAAAGCTGGTAATACCTTTTTGTAACTGAGACCATTCATGCTTTCATGCTGAGTGGGAGAGGAGGTCTGAGCATTTTATTAGACAGCTGAAACACATTATTAAAACCTGAGTTCCTGGATACTGGTATCTTGAGTGGGCTTAAAAGTGTATCAACTGTTGCATCTCAAAGAATGCATATACATATATTTAAGTAGATATACGTACCGTGTGTGTTTCAGTAATTTCATATTGGTTTAAGAAAAGAATGTCTTTTCTAGCCTAATGTGCTGACGCACCAGTTTAGCCCAGAAATTGAGGGTGAAGCTGGGAAATCCCCTTTTCATGTATGATTGCTAGTAATAAGGAATTTTTAAGGCACAACTGTGCCTCTTAATAAACCTAGCCCAAATTTCGGGTGCTACAATGAATTTGCATTCTGGCATTCTGAGGAAAAATTACCCCGTAAGCTGTGAAAAATGCATGTTTGTTGAAGGACAATAAATCCGGCGCCCTCTCCGGTTCCTTAGGACTAGGCGGTGTTTCCTCTTACACAGAAGAATTTCTGCATTTGTTTCTCCGATACAAATACGTAGATTTAAGAAGTCGGGTTTTGTACCATAATTCTAAAAAGCATTCTTGGAGGCATAACTGTTAATATACAAACCCACTGCTTAGGTGGTATAAATGATATGAGGCTGGAGGGGCAGTGTAGAGTGAAAGAGTGGGAGCAGGACTGAGGCAGACCACAGGTCTGCAAGGGAACAGTGGTGGGTGCTCGCAAAGAGGGTAAAACCAGAACCAGTCTGTAGCGATACCTCCGTGTTACACTCTCCCAGCTTCCAGCAATCTGTAGCTTGAGCATTTCTGAGCTAGAGGTGTTGGCTTTGTGCTTAACGGTCCACAACAGGTTTTTGCCATACACGATGTCTTCTGATAGTGAGTGTCACAGACCCTGTGTTGTGGGAAGAAATACCTCCCCGTACTTGTTTGGATTCAGCCACTCAGGAACGTTCCTGGCTACCTCCCGCGGCTGGTATCGCGCAGCCGGTCTGTATCATTCCGCGTACAGCGCCTTGTGACTTTGGATTTTGCAGAACTCTTGCTTATCTCCCCTTCACTAGTCTTTTTTCCAGACTCTTTTCCCATGCTGTTTATTTGTTCTTTCTTCGCTCCGTAATTCTGACACCCTGCCCCGCTCTTCACTACACCTTTTTTCAGGTCTGCTACACACTTTTTGAACGGGGGACCGGAATGTTCAAATCCCTGAGAAGTTTGCAAAGTGGTTTAATTCTGTTGTCTCCTTTGTTCTGTATTCCTCTCACAATAATTCCTAACATTTTATTTGTTTCTCTGGCTGCCACTGATGATTGATCTGACATTTTCATAGAATTATCTGTTGTAACTTCAAGTTTTCTTTATGGTGTGGTAATAGGTGGTTTAGAGCCCATCATTGTGTATTTAAAGCTAGAATTGTTTTTTTATGTGTGCACCTTTTTTACATTGATTGACAAAGAATTTTATAGCCCATTAGCGCGAGACGCTTTTACAATTCTTCATAGACAGCTTTTGGTTTTACTATCCCAAATGAGTCTGAATGTATCACAAGAAGATGGCACACACGACACGGAAGAGCTCCTCTCAGAAACGCTTTATATAGCCTGGACGCGCTACCCGTAACAGGTAGGCACGGTTAGCGTCGAGGCTGGACGTAGGCAGGGGGGTTTCAGTAAGGCCACCTCCTAAATCACTCGAGGCCTGTTTTGCTTACCTCTGGAGAGCAACGTTGAGTGAATTTACAGTAAGGTACTGATCCAAGTGCTGTTAAATCCCAAATGGACACTCTTGTTCAGNTTTTTTTTTTTTTTTTTTTTTTTTGAGAAATGAGGCCTTCCGTGTGATATTATTCCTCAATTAGAGCGTCCACATAGAATTAATTTATCATAAATTTCTGATGCCTCCTGTATCCACGGCTGTAAAACTTTAAAACCGGTACCGTTTTACTGGTGACCTGAGTGAGTTGTGAGGTGGTTCATGCAGAAAAAAAATCACATTAGCACAATATTATTCTGTTTGCTCAAACCGCGAAGCAACAGAACTGCCTGCCAGAAATCCTGAGAAGAAAGAATGGTAGTAATTAAGCCTGATGGTTACCAAGGCGGGCCCCTACTGTTCTGGGCCATCATGGAAGGAATGAGGATTCACCTTCTTCATTCTGTGGCTACGTAGTCCTCAGAGCCCAAGAGACTGAGACTTTGGTCCCTGGCAGTTTTAAACGAATAGAAAAATCAGAAATCACTGACTCATCCCAGGACACACGTTTCCAGCCCCTACTTTTCCCGCACCTCTCCACCCCGCGTGGTGAACCACACAGACTGGAGGGGCACTGAGCTCTCCGAACCAGCTCGTGGCAGGGTCCAGATGAGGACTGGTGCCAGCATGGGAGGACAGGCGGCAGGACTTGCAGTAGGAGGCAAGGATGAAACTATAATATCTGCAAACTAGAGCGGCTGAAGTCGCTGTGGAGCCTCAGTCTGGGCATAGAATATGACGTTTTATTTTGAACTTCCATCTAGCAACAAAGACTGTGGTTCCAAACTTGGAAGGAAAGTTGCTCCAGGATCAGCTGGTAATACTGTAGAATTACATCTGCAAAGCAAAGAGCAAATAAGGGGACTGAGCCATGAATATACTATCAGAAGGGAAACAATCTCTTTGACATCCTACATGCTGAAAACCAATGACTTTATCACAGAACTGTGTTAAAAGAATGGTGAGGCAGCAGAATCAGTCATTCAGTACTTGGGAAGCACTGGAAGTAGTGACAGCCTTCCAAATTTAATTTGTGCTTTTCACGTGTACATGTAAGTGATGCAACTTTGTCAAGGTTATCCCCTATTTTCTGAAAATAACACCTACCCTACCCCTCTCCACGTACACCAAACATGAAATTCTGGTGACTTTTAGTTTTTCAGCAACTGGTTTTGCAGCTACACTGTTACGTCAGTCTGAATATATCTTTCTGACTTTTTGAACAAACTGATGAAAATCCAAAACTACAGTATTCTCTTGCATATAAAATAATTATCTTTTCATTAAATTTATGCTTTAAGTTTAAAGTCCAGCATTGTCCTTTTCTATACATGCATTCTGTGTTGCTGCAATATTAAGTATTGGATGCTACCCATTTCTCCTTAAAAACATATGGTTTAATGAGTTGAAATCTGAAACCCACGCCTTCAAGGTTTACAGTGCAGAGGCTTCTCACCTCCCGACACTTAGGCTCAAATCATACTAACAGGGTGGCTATTTTATGAAATCAATCAGATAGTAACTTTTTTGCTGATAGTTTTTAAGAAATATATTTTCTCTTTAGCCTAATTTTTTGTGATTATTTTTTTCATTGTAAGAAATTAAATGTATGGCTTGTTCAGCAGGTTTCATAATACATCGATAATTTGTTGGCTTAACCTTTTTTTTCCTGTGGAGATGTGGGAAGATCAATGTCTGTAGTGCCCTAGGTCGTGATCAATACTTTTAATAAAACTTCCTTTTTTTTTTTCTTTTTCTTTTTTTTTTTTTTTTACCTTTGTATGGTTTTGCTTTTATTAATGAGCTTTTCCTTTAGTTTCAGGCCATTAATGGTTTTCAGATAATGTCATACTGCCCAAGGTCAAGGCCAGTTTGAACTTATAACTCTACTTATCAGTGATTAAATCTATTGGATGGGCTTAGATGGGTTAAAAGACATGAGTTTGAAGCACTGCTTTCTAGAGGCTCAAAGTTAAAATCTCAACCTTTTGGGAGGATAACACATTAAGGCTTTTTCTCCATTTCCTTCTTAAACAAATAACGATTGTCTTATTTATGGATCTCATGTTGGCATTAACATCGCAAGAACCTACTGTGGCCTTGACTGCTCTTCAATTAAAGATATTAAATGCTCCATATTGAGTTTTATAATGGTATATTGCTCATTTTGCAACACCAGTTTAAAATAGGGTAACGTATCTTTTGTTCAGTGCTGAAATTCTGGTTGGGAGGGTAGCGACTTATCAAAGTATGTGTCATCAGCTGGAGTGCTGGCAGTGAATGTGGTGTTATTGTCTCTGGGGCTCAACCCAGTGTCTTTTGAAATCAATGGAAAGATCTCATTAACTTCATTGGCTATCGATTATGGCCATGGAGAACTTAAAACATTCATGAATATTAATAGTTTGTACTGATCCATGTGTCTTCTCGTGTGTTGTACCTTGTCTGCAATCTCCAATTCAATGTTTGTAGCTACCTAGAGGTTATACAAAATGTGAACTTTATGTACGCTGAAAGATTTGATAACATGTTTTACCTTAAGGTATCTTCTTTGTTGTCTGCTACAAATGAGGTGCATAAAGAACTGGACCCTTGGACCACTGGCACCTAGGCAGAATCTCTTCTGCGTAAGATCTTTTTTTTTCCATTATTTTGGCAGTTTTAGCCTTTTTTTTATTAGGCAGCAGTTCACTTCATAACAAATCGTCACAGAGGAGTTTGAACAGCAGAATCTTTACTCAGAAGGTGCCCTACAGACTCTGATAGCCTATCATCTTTAATTTAGAGATTTTATTTCCCATCTTGTGATTACAGTTGAACGAACATTGTAGAAAAGTTTAAATTGTAGCTATCCGTGCCGTGCTTTTGCCATAAATGATGGAACTTACGTTTTCAAGCCTCTAATCTTCACCTGCTCAAATAGTGACTATAAAATAGTTGCACAGAATGGAAGGAGAGTAAAGTGTGGGTATGTATGGTGACCCTGGACGAAAATTAGCTGCAGGAACTGACCCTTTGATGAGAAGTTTCTCTGCTGTCGCATCCAGTGGCAGGCGATAGAAGTGGTGGGAAATAGGTGGCTGAATGGAAGACAAATCCTTAGCTCCAAGAGGGTCAGAGGAGAGATCCTGGCTAGTGGGAAAAGTAGACAAAGGGGAGGTTTGAATGGGTCCTGATTCGCCTGACTTCGGGGATTTAGGGTTCATTTTGTGTAAGACGACGAAACATCTGGAGTTAGCGTTGCGGGGGGAGGTTAATTGGAGTTCTCAAAAACGGTTAATTGTCCAAAAGTGGAATTGTGAGATTTCACGATCAGTCGGCTCAGTGATTTCCACACTAGGTTTTACAGATCAAGCAGAGTGAAAATGGTTTAAATGCCGTATCTGAAAAGCAGGCTGTGCACGCTGCTCATATACCAACGACCTGACCTTGACACACCTGAGCGTAATACAGAAAATGAAGTGGCTGTTTAGACATAAACCTCTGGATGCCGCAAAAATAACATTTATGTGGTTGATCCCATTTGAATGAAAGTAGGCTCCGGCTTATTTTCACCATAGCTGTTTTCTTTGTTATGAGTAGTAGAGTCAGTAAAGTAAGCAGGCCTGACTTAAAACGTATACAGACAGCAGACTGAGTGAATACAGTAAACATGGACCATTTTTATATTGTTAGCTTTTGGCTCTACCTACTGAATGATATAATGCTAATGTTTGTTTGAAAAGAATACACAGAGTCGTCAGAAACCAGATTTAAAGTTTGGAGGGCTGCTTACATTGCTTTTGTGTGCTATACTCTGCTACCCTGTGCCCCCCACCGCCCTCCTAATCCATCCTGATTCCTCTCCCTGCCCCAGTGATTAGCAGTCAAAACTAAATCAGAGAGGAGTCTATGGAACCAAATATTTATGTCCCTTGTAATCCGACACTGTGATATTGTACTGTGAACCTGAAAGGATGCCAGGCCAGGCATTGTGGCTAATAGCAATTGGTCATGAATGAAACTGCAGAACTCTACTCCAAATTGTTGGCTTTATAAATTTGGTAATAAGCACATTTCCTGACAGAATATAAAAGTGCAATAAACTACGCATGCCCTCTCTTCCCTCCCCACCTGTCCAATTGCAGAATGCTGTCGTACAGTACATTGTCGTTGCTGACAACTGAATAAGAATTTTTAGGAGCAGTTGGCTACCAAATGATGGCAAATTTAAAGGTTATGCAAATTGTGCCAGTACAGCCCAGCTTGTTTCAGACCTCTTTTCTCTATTATCATATCAATTGAGTCAGCTCATAGTAGACAAAGCAAGGTTATGGGAACCACCTAGAGCATCATGCGCCATTAAACATCAATGCAGCATACACGAACATCTGCAACAACGATCTTATTAGCAGAGGGTATAACGGAAGGCAATAAACAGCTTTCTTAGTCACTTAATTGTAAAAAATTTAATAACCTAATACTTGCATTATTTATCAACAGCAAGTTGGTCAAAAATTATGCAGTTGTGGTGGATTAGATTACTATACCTATTGCACACTGTAAATTACTACAAAAATACGAAAATCCATTTGTGAGCAGTTAAACACTGTAGTTAGTAGAGTGCTAAAAATGCAATTTTCTTTTAGTCTCTGGTGCATCATGGAATATAAGTATCTGCTTTTTGCACTGCCATTTTTATATTTGACTAAAAGCAAATACAAAAAAAAAAAAAACCTAAAGATTGTTTTTGGATTTCCTGCTTACCTGGACAGCTTAAACATTTCAGAAATCAAGGGACAGTTGTTGTGAAAGGTAGAATACAGAAACCATAAAGTGCTCTTCGTGTGCGCAACCCGAACAGATGTTTGGAGGAACAAAGCGTAAAGCATGTTAGATGTTCACGCTGGATATGTATTGTGTGCTGCTTCTGGGGTGGTCACTGCGCTGGTCTGGAAGATGAGAGCATGTGAAGCTGTGGTCTCAGCTGGCTTAGGGGAATGAATACAGAAATTAAAATATGTTAGAAATTGATGATAAAGAGAAATGAGGTTTGGTTCTTCAAGGCCAAGCCAAACTGCTAAGGGTAGGCTAGGACTGGAGCACACCCTTTGCTGGAATCAGATAAACCGGAGGGGAGTGACAGCCCTCCTGTCCTTGGAGACTGGGGGCACTGGTGGATCCACTGGTTTTGGTTAACAGGGAACTGGAGGCCTGTTACTCACGCACGGTACGGGGGGCCGTGTTAGGTTAGAGCGGCGGCAGGAAAGCACCGCTCTTCCGACTCCAGGCTGAACGTGCAAAATACACAGGCATTTAAGAATAAAATCAGAAAAAGGAAACAAGAGTCTGGATAAGCAAAGCAATACAGGCTCAAAGGTCTGAGCCTGACAGGCGCATTCAGCAGGAAAACCTGCTCCAAACATTAGTCTGCTCTCCAGCAGCTTTGTTCCCTGCCGGTGCCCTCCGCTCCCACCTCTGCTGCTGCCGAGCAGCAGCTATCGGATCAGATTTGTATTGAGATGGGAAAAGAATGAAGCCTTCTCAGTTTCTGTTGGCATAAAAATCCAAATTGTACTAGGATCGTTGGCTACAATCAGCCTCCAGGTCACCCGCAGGCACCTCAGTCATTTCTGCAATCAGTAGGAACCAACAGGCAACAGAGAAGGATGGAAGGAAAGAGAGTGAGTGGGAAGACCGTAAACAGCAAATATGAGTAAAAGCATGGTACAAGTAGAGATCTGGCAAGTTAAGCATTACAGAAGTTAATTTTGTTTCTGTAAGAAAATGAAAGTTTTTATTCGAAAATGTTAAATTGAAAGTCCTATATTTTTTTTAATCTGGATTTATTTCCTCTAGGAAAAGATGGCAAAAAAGCAGGCAGTATGTCTAAAAAAAATAAGTATAAGGTTTTTACCGAAATGGTTTTAAAGGAAACAAGTAATAAGTATTTTCCACATTTTTTTTCCACATTTTTAAGTTACAGTTCAAATGATCTCACTCTGTAGGTTAACCAGAGGTTTCTTCCTGTATATCTATCTGGTTTTTAAAGCAGTATCTGCTTCTTGCCTTTCTTCATAACTTTTCATAACTTAATGGTATCAGCAGAGTGTCCACGTTTTATTTATAGATATCTATTTACTTGCTTACCAACCTTGGTTTTCAGGTTGGAAACTCTTCAGAGCGGGAACCTTTTTTTTCCTTCTTCTAATACATACCTTGGTGTTCACCTTGACAATAGGAGAATATAAATTAGGTTTAAAAGATCACAAGTTGAACCTAACTATACATGTCAACTGAAATTTTATGATTTTTAATATGTTTTATTGCTTCTAGAAAAAAAAAATCAATGTGTTGTTTTGGGGTTTTTTAGGTTGAAATAGCTTAAAACTGAATGATTCAGCAATTTCATACGAGAGAAATAAAACTTTGAAGAAAAGGAACTGAGAGTGACAGGCGATGGCAGGAGTTTGACACGGTTCCGCAGCTATGGAGGCTGGACATTTTTTATTTGTCTGCTAGGTTAGAGATTTTGGTTTTGTCCAGCAGCCAGCTTTTTTAGCATTGGGGTTTACTTTAAATGACAGTAGTGCATGCAGTGTAAAACCTGTTGTGTTACCTTTACGAGTGCCTATATGCTACTGCCACGCTTTAAAGGGCTTGTTACGCTACCATACAATTCAAGAGCTCTTCCCGGAAACTCTTTGTCAGAACTGCTATTATAATAACTGCATCCCAATGAATTTAGTTCACTATGTAGTCAATACTGTATAAATTCAGGGTTGCATAATTTACATTAAAACGTATATGAAATTATTTAAAAGGTGGTAGGTTGACCATCCTTCTTACAGCAATGGTTAGGTAATACTTTTAAACTGATTAAGTGATATTACAGAGATCATAGGCTGGGCTATTTAATTATCTAAGAAATGATCTGCAACTAATGTAGGGGAAAAATAAACTCCTTCATTTTGGGCCAAATTCTCTTTCTAGACTGGAATAACGCTTAAAGAATTCCATTAAAAACAGTGGAGTTGCTCTGTTTTTAATTGGCATTTTAAGAGCAGAATATTTCCCCGTTGAGATTAGAACAAATTTCAGACTCCACCACAGTGACATCTTGTAATAGATTTAAAACCTGCGAAAGCCTGAGAAAATTCATTTAGCAAGAATGTTTCATTCTTCAAAAATAAGTAGTCTAGGGAGATCTTAATTGAAGGCAACACAGTATTTACAAATACAGCATGAGAAGAAAAAAAAATTGCAAAAGTTCTAGATCTGATCTCTAAGTTAAAAGGATCAAAAATCAAAATTTCTACATGTGATTTCAATATTTAAAGGCAATGCTTTAGAATTTCTATGTTATACCTACCTCAGCGATGTCCAACTAGTATCCAATTAATTTTTTTTTTTAAGGAGAAGTATATATATATCTGTACGTTAACTTATTTTTAGTAATGTTTCTAGGGAAGGCTGTCTCTTTCATTCTGATGGACTGATTGTATTTATGAAACTAAATATAAATTCTCCCAGAAGAAAAAGCTCCTTCAGAACTGCTCTGCAGTGACCTAATGCTCACTCCTTCTCTTTTCAGTCTTACTGATGCTCAAGTAAAATAGAAGTGCCTTGGGCCCCTTTCTGCCTCCACTGACGACCCATGCTTCTCAGATTATCACGTAGCATAAACAAAGCTGTCATGTAACATGGCATTTATTTAAATGATGTGATTTCTGTGTTCACCTCTCTGAAACTGAGGTATAGCTAAGAAAGCTTGCAAGTTTTGACAGGTGTGTTTGCCCCGCTAGGGCAATATGCTTAATGTATAAAAAAATACAGTTTTCAACCTGCGCAAAATCAAATTATAATGTGTTTTTCTCCCTTTTTTTTTTTTTTTTAGCCAATGCCCTGATAAGCTTTTGGGTAGGAATTGCTTTGACCTGATGATAGGTCGGTATTTGTCAGAAAATTCTCCCATCGGACAGTGTTTTGATGGTCCAGCTAGGTTTAAAATACGGCTGTAGAATATTATGAAACAGAGTACAAACATACAGGCATTCCTGCCAGTGTGTGGGTCAGTGCAAACAGTAAGTGAAGTGCACAGTCCGCTTTCGGAACTGCAAGATGCTTCTTTTTTGCACAGTCCCCACAGCGAAGTTTCAGAAGGTTGAAGAGCATGTGTAAGCTAGAACGTACGTGTTGGTGTAACTTGGACGTACGTATGTGATGCATTCTTTACATTAGACATTGACATTCCAGCTGTCATCGTTTGTGTGTGTTTTCAGTTCTTGAGCTACCTGTTTGCGGATAGAAACAGATCTGTTTGTATTTCCCATTCCCATATACAGCTCTGAAAGGAACAGTTGGGGGGGTTGGCTTGGTTTTTTACGTGTAAGGATCCGTAAGACGTCCAGTGGCCAGTCCAACACGCGCAGGATTTACAGTGCAGGCAGAGATGTTCGTATTTGTTAGTATCCAGGGCACGGTCTGGTCTTGTGTCACCTTGTACTTCCACTGCTGTGGCGAGGCTCGCTGCAGTAGCACATGCTCTCGATAGAGACTGGGATCATACAAGTTCCCAGGTTTCGTTTATTGTAACCCCCCTCTTCTGTCTTCGAGACAGATTTTGATCTGAGCTCTTCATAGTCATTCCAAGGCAATCGTTGTGTTGTATCAGTGAAACATCTGTAGAAGCTTTTCTTAATTTTGATGGCTGTGACTTCACACCCTTTGCCTTTCCTGAGTCCTCAACTCTTTCCTGGTCCGGACAGAGATCACAGGGAAAGGATTTAGCCCTGAACACTACCTTATGTCTTCAGCAGCCATGCCGAGTTAGAGGAGCGCGTTTTCTGGCAGTTCAGTGGGCGCAGTTTCAGCTCCCTCTGAAATCTGTGCCTAGCGGGCAAATGGCAATACTCTTGTGTTGCTTTTTCAACAGAGTTCATTGCCGTTCTAAACCTTAAACATTGTGACACATGCCAGAAAAATTCAGCGGCTTGTTCTTTAGGGCAGTTTTTCCATATATGTATGCATATATATATATATATATATATAAAAAATATGTTATATTAGCACCAGACTGAAGCAAAACTGGTATTTTCTGTTGACCTCTTGCTTCCCCGTCTTTTATACACAGTCATAGTGTTTTGTTTACTTGTGCAAACAAAGAACTGTTTAATATGAGGAATAAAGTAGAGCTTCAGCTCATGGCATTGGCAGTGACGGTACAGAAAATACTGATGTTTAAGTGGCTCGCACACCTTCCGTAAAGTACACAAAACCCGTTTGGGCCCTCGGAAGCTATTCATGAGTCATTAGTTGCTGCTGTTACATTTTTTACAATTGTTGTAACTAGACACAGAGTTCTGAGTCTGATCTCATGCTGGTATAAATCAAGTTCTTTCAAAGGAGTGGGGCTGAGTTAACAGGAGTGGAGACAGAATCAGACGCAGGTTCAGAGGATATATGCTGGGTGCAAAAATAGTGCTTAATTTTACATCATTGCTGATAGCTGATGTTTATGAGTGTGCAAGTTCCTTTGGAGAGACCTTCATGCCTCTATTAACTCCAATCCTATGAATCACACTTTAGTTAGGTGCTATGAATATGACTTCTGAATAAAAGTACTCTTGACTAGATAATGGGACAACGTCTATACCTGAGGAGAGCTAAAGAGAAGAGGAGTCTCACTGAACATGTTTGGATTAACTTTACTTTCTAGGAGAGAGGGAAAATGGGGTCTGCATGCTGTCATTTCCCCTACAGATATCTACAGGACCACAAATAGAGCCACAGAAGATTCAGAGTCTTTGAAATTATATTCCTTCTCTGTTTCTACTGAAAATTAACTAGCTGCCTCTGAGGGACAGTTCTTTGCATCCTGGCCAGCACAGATCTAAGGACTTATTTTTGCTTAGCAAGCTGCGAGGAGGATTTTAGCCTAATTGCACTATTTGGGTCTTTTATTATGGAAATAAATTAGTATTTGCACTAATTAATTGTGTCATACCATAGACACATAAATGCATTATACATGACAACTACTCTATAACTTGTTTGGGTTACCACTGGGTTTTATAGCAATAAAGTCTTAACAACTTCTGTATTACCGGTTATAAAGTTTTCTTGGCTGCATATTTAATTCATTAGAATACAACATCATTTGTCGTGCATTATTAAAATATTTGATTAGAAAGATCCCAGAGCACGTGGCTGACTCGCATCTCGCTTGTTAATGCTGTTTAACTCCATTGACTCGCACAAACAAATTCCTTGTTTTTCTGACAAGCCCTGCACGGCTACACCACCCGTACGAACAGCGCGCAGCAGTCGATGGAGGAGAGGGGAGATGCTGGCATGCAAACCAAGGCAAAGGGAACACGCGCGCAGGAAGTGCCAGGAGCTGGGAGCGTTCATCCAGTGCAGCTACCTGACGGCCCCAGCCTGAGAAGGCAGGGTCTCATTCCGGTGGCTTAGAAATGGCAGGTGGAACCAGCTCTGCCGGGTTTGAAGTACGTCGAGTCTTAGGGGTCGGTAACCAGGGCTTCAGCGCGGTGCCCTGTCCCACCTTGCCTTGTAACCTCGGTCAGTGCTGCGCGGGTGCGGGGGAGAGCTGCGGTGTCTGATTCACGTTATCCCTGTGTGAAGTACAGCAACAGCGGCGTTCGCTTTTCTGTGGGAAAACCCAGGAGGAAGTGGTGGTGTACTAATGATTTTTAGAGATGTATTAACGTGCTGAAGAAGGTGCAGAGGAGCAGAGCCCGTAGGCTCTGGGGTTCACCTGCGAGGGAGGGACGAGCTCAGGATCATCCTGACTCACATGGGCTCGTTCCAAATACTTTTCTCATTACTTCTTACTCAGAGCTGCCCAGAGACATTTATAGGTTTTGAGTTCAGGTTTCTATGTTCTGTTAAGTTCTTCCTGTCTCTCCCCCCCTGCCCCCGCCTCTTTCTTTTTATCTGTTTTTGGCCCCCGATCTAAAGAAAATTAGGGAGGACGGAGGTGGGGAGGAGCTGGGACAGAATTCTGTTTCACAGTTGTTCCTTTTTTACAAGTTAAAGCTCACAAAAGAAACATTAATGTGTCTCCATCTTGTAAGCATCTGTACTGCCACTACCAGCCCACGGATCAAAAGCTTATTTGAGGAAATAGCCAGACATTTTTTGTACACGTTTTAGGGCTCTCTTCTTCCTTTTATTTTATTTTAATATAAAATTAAGGACACTCCAACATGTTGCCCATAAGAGTTCTGTTACAGGTAATTAAATGTAAGTTTACACATTTAATCTACTTTTAAGAGCAAGAGAGACTGGTAAATGACCCAGTTAAGGAAAGTACTCAGCCTAATTGGATGTAATGATTGCTTGCTGGTGTTTATTACTGTACTAAGAGTAGACATGTAGTCTGTGATTCTAATTTGGTTTAAAGACAGACCTGTAGTATTTGCAGCTATCATCAGAGTTCGATTGTTTCAGTTAACATCATGAAATAGGCTTGTGTTCATTTGGGAGCTTAAATGTATTAGAATGGAAGGAGCACTGGTTTTCCAATTAATATTGCTCCCCGATTATTAGCTCTCCAGACCGTTTTACCTACAGAAAATGTCTTAGGCTAAATATGCTAGCGCATATTTTTGCCTGAGGAAAATAAAGATAGATTTTACATCTCTATGCACATAATGCGACAAATTAACAATAACTAAATCTACCGCTGAGCTGATTCTTTCTGATTTATCTGTGAGTAGTCTTCAGCCTATGAAATCACCACATTTACGTTTGATTTTGATTATTTCTGTATCCTTCTAAAACAGTTGAGTTCCTCACTAATGTAAAATCACTGAGAGAGCTGAATCAAAGTCCCAAAATTTTAAATTTCCTTAATGCTTATTAGTAAAACTTCCCTAATTATAGACACCTTGTTAAAATTTGCACTCACAATTCTGGACTTCCAGGAAGTGATATCCAAGTGGAACGTGTTATATCCCAGGGTGTTTACCATAGAAGATATTTGTTGCTTAAAAATAGAACACTGGATTTTATGCCCAGAGGAGCAGCACTTGGACTTCAAAACACTTATGTAATTATTCTTTATTTCATAAGCTCTCCGAATGATAAATGAAATCAGAACTGACTTTGAAAAGCAAGGCCACTGCTGACCAGTGCACTCGGCCAAGGTGTCTCTCTGTTTGCAATGATGGATTTGGGAGTTCTGCAACATAATAGATCACACACAAAAATGAAGTTAAAGCAACGTTAAAGTCACAAAAGCAAGGATATTCCGGATGGAGACTTCTGCTTCATCTTAATTCACCCTGTTGTGCCTAGTTGTTACAAAACAGAGATGGGTGAGAGATGTTAGCTATTTTTATGCTGTTACACAGACATAGCCAGGTAAATTAATGGCAGCTTTAATTCTAACTGACTTCATTTATTGGAGAGGAAAGGAAAAAAAAACGACCTCAGTATTATTTTGTTGTATCTTTCGATATGTATTATTGTTAACTAGAGTTTATTAGACCCTACTATGCTAGTACAAGTTCTCCTAAGGTTAAGGAAAGGTAATTTGCCTGTTGGGTGCGTGCAGATGGTAATATCTTTACAATGTAGTCGGCGCTCCAAAGCCATGCTGGCTGCTTCTGAAACTTCAGTACCTCAAAATACGAGATTATTGCTCCTCTTGAAAATATGTAAAGTTATAGAGGCAGAACGTGTGACCCAGATAGAGGTGGAAAACTGCGACCAGAAAAAACCCGATTGTTCTCACACCAGCTGAATTCCGTGATGTGTTTGGGGTTTTAGACTTATTCAGTTACTTACAACTACATCTACTGCAGAAGGAATTGAATAAGAGCTCATAGTGCAATACTGACATGCAAGTACTAGAGGGAGCCGAGGGAAGGAATCGGGACAGAGGAGGGAAAGGAAGGAGAAAGACGATGGTGAGAACTTCCATTAGCGTTAGTTTGCTTGAATAGAGTCTTATTTGATGTCAAGCCCCATTTACAGCATTCGAAATGTAATGTCTGTGCATTATTCACTCTCTGTGCCCGAACACGTACATTTGTATGCATATGTCAGCGTCTACCGCGTATTTAACGTAGAACATCTGTGTGTGCCCGAGCGCGCTTGGGAAGGAAGCAGGTTAGTTGTTTACAGCGTGCCTTCAACAGAGTTATCACTGTCCATTGTTCTGGTATTATCTGGAGCAAATCATATATACCTTCTTATGAAATGGATGAATACACTCTGCTCGTCTGGCAGAGTTTAATGTAAGACCTCTCTGTCTTGATTTCCAATTCAAATGAATCCTGTTAGAATTACTAAAAAACATTGCTCTTGAAGACTATCTTAAGAGCACAACACAGCATTGAAGCACATTTCTAAATAGCTTTCTTAACAGGATAGAGAGGACGCACTAAGAACTGACTGAAACCTCTTCTTTAATTGGAATATTCATCTTATGTTTTTCATTACCCTTTTTCCTTTGCCTCTCACGGATGGTTGTTGCTAATGCTCCCCTCCCCTCCTGGTGGGCCAGCCAACAGTTCCCTCTGGAGGCAGCATCATTATATCTGCCTGGTTCACTTAGTAGCAGATGGTGAAGAGCAGTAGAGCTGATACACTGCATTTCACAGAAACCAGGATCCTTCTGGTACCTCTGCAGCACACACAGACTTGCCTGATTTGAGACTGTGAATTCTTTATATGCCTCCCAAACTAGGTTTCCTTGTTTGCTACTGTCTACGTCAGTGTAAGAGTGATTTTTATGATCTGCTCTGGTGCTGGACAGTGAAGAAACTACTCATCTCAGCTTTCAGCTACTGGAGGATCTATTTCCCATTTTATTTCTGTTTTTACCAAAAATTAAAAGAAAGCAGCTCTGATGGTTTTCATTTTCACTGGTTGACAGGCTTTTCTTCCCCCTCCCCTTTTTTGAATTCCTGCTGTCTGCCAAAGGACAATCTGTTTGCTCTGAGACAGTTTAATGCATACTGACTACCAGAGGCAGAACTTCCATTGGCTCTGTTACAGGGGTAATTTACACTTTAACAAGGTATTGTGACAAGGTGGTAATTATATTTTTATCACGTCATTATGACATTACCACCTGGAAAGCCATAGCTGATTAATTAGTGGCATATATTAAATTTATAACCCTAGAACTCTAAAGTTATCATACCTAAGTGGTGTAATTATGTTGAACTGTGGTGTGGCAGTGAATTGGAGGTGAAGATGCTGAGTATCCACCTATTGCAATTGGTTTAACGAGTGCCAGTAGAGGGCAGGGAGCTGCAGAGAAGGAAATATTTTTTTTTTAAAAAGAAATACTAAGGAAGAGGGTGAAGTCAGTGAAATCTTGAAACAAAATCTAGTCAGATGGCAAGTTGCAAGGCTTCTCACATATACGTGGTTTTTTAAAAGATGTAATCTGAGAGCACTTTGATTTTCACTAGCTCCTGCTTTTTGTTTCACAGCTTTATTCTAGTTGGTTCGTGCGCATTTTGGTTTTTACAATGCAGCAATTTCTGCTGAACTTTTGAAAGCTTGGCCTGGCCATTCTGGAGGCTACATCACCTCTCTGGTTTTGGCAGGATGGATTTTTCTTAGTCTTGTCCCTATGCTCAGGTGTTTTATGTTGTTCCTCCCGATTTACTTTTTTTTCTCTTGCCCTTAACATTAGGAGGTAAAGAAAATAAATTCAGCTGGAAGTAATTAATGAAAATGTCCACAACAAATAGCTTGATCAAATGTGTTCCTGTATCCCTATGCAGTAAATACAGACAGAATTATAAACTGAATCTATTTTTATCCAAATTATCGTGTTAAAGGTCAGAGCTCCCGTTTTGAATTGTTTTGATTTTCATTGTTTGTTGTCCTTTTCAAAGTCATATTTGCAAGTAACTCACATTTCATTCTCCCCTTCCACTACAGAAAACGAAGTGACTACTTTCCCTGTGGTGGTGAGCGACCAGAGTGAAATTGTGGATACCAATGGAGCTGGAGATGCATTTGTTGGAGGTATTTCTTACTTCTTTCTCTTGTTTGGAGACTATCCTATTATTCTCTCTGTATAAAATCTACCGGTTTTTAATTCAACTGTCCTTCAGAATGAGCTTCGTTCTTTTAGAGCTTTTCTCTCATCCTGAAGCTATATGATTTAATTAAGTTCTGATTTTCCAAGGGAAAGTGTGTTCTATTACTTTAAAAATAATATGCCATTATGCTGTACTCTGGTCGTTTTCATGAGATTAATTGTGTCTGTCAGACTGTTGCATAAACAAGCTGCATCAAGTACTATATAGTGTACAGAAATCCCTCCTGGCTTAAATGTTAACACATTGTTGTTCTTTAAAACAGGTTGTAGTGAATATTAAACAGTATGTTAATAAGTGAGCATAACGTCTTCTGATCGTGTCAATTTTGGTAGAACATCTGCTTCCAATACAATTATTTGGACATCAGAAAAGAACACAAAGGGTTAATTTGTTAAAACAAACCCAGAAAATATCTGGCATTGCTTAATATCCATTTGCAAACTTACTATTTTTTTTGGCACAAGCTGTAAGGAAAAAAGAGGATGTTATGTCTGTGCCTGTTTTAAAAAATGATTCAATATAAGCCAAAAACCAATCTAATCCAAAAGTTCTGTCATTCATTGTAACCTTCATACATGTAGTGCTGTGATGCGCTATTGCATCCTGAAGGCTCTAATATCCCGTACATAGTAGCTGTAAGGAGCTCCATTAGTCACTAATTTACTGGAAACATTACCAAAGAGACTTTATAAATGGAATTGCAGGGCTCAGTCCTGTAGCCACGGAGGGGATAACAAGCAGTGTGTTACCAAATTAAAGCTTCAGAATTGTGTCCTGCTTCAAGAAAGTATTCAACATAAGCTTCACCTTAAGCACGTGAGTAATTCCATCCTTACCCAATACATCACTTAAACCAATGATAAATTTTCAGTATATGCTTAAATCTGGCTGAAAATAGGAATGTTATTACTCATTGCTTTGGTGCTGTCATGAATCAAAAAGGACAGAAATAGAGGGAAACACGTTAGGTCATATTATTCATACACCTTTTAGTGCACACTTGTCACTCTCTATTGTTCCTAAATCACAAACAAGACTAAATTTGAACCAGTAAGTAACAGTGACTGTAACATAAATAAGATCTTCCTCGAGTGCTTGTCCTTGTATACATGTGCTCTGTGTATCAGCTGTGCCAGTAAGCTGCTGTTCTTGTGACAAAAAAAAAAAAAAAAAAGAGAAAAGGTCTTGCCTATTTTGTTTTCAGATCCCGAAAATAAAATAATACTGGGAAGGGCCCAGGTGGGCAATATGGTAGACACCACCAACCAATCTTTGCCTCAGCAGGAAGCAGCTTTCATGTGTCAGCCATGCTTATCTCAGGTTGTGTTTATTCTCTGTTCTCCAGATTTTGGGCATTTTGAAATCAGGACTGTTTTTTTTTTTTTTTAATAATCCTACTTTTTGTTCTTTCCTAGTTTAGCTGCAGGAAGACTATTGCAACTAAATTATCAGGCTTTAAGAACTGCCTGGTCTCTCATAACCCTTCCTCTTTAAATTATATCTTTTTCCCTGGTACTGCCATAGCTGCTGTTGTTCTATAGAAGGGCTTAAAATGTTGACGTTAGTAATTATTCAGAACATCCTGAATGGACAGGCTGATGTAAACCACATCAGACTCTATTCCAAGCTGCTACCTTCCACTAGCAGTGTAAGGAGTTCAGGCACATGCTGTCAGGCTGCTCTTGCATCAGTTGTGAGATTCCTTTCTCCAAGGGGAAGGATGATGTGGAAAATGCTAAACTCCGTTGAGAAGGAACGAAAGAAAATAGGTCTTCTAAAAGATCAACCCCCCTTTGTTGTTCTAAGTCTGTTGAGATGACGTGTCTGGATACAGCAAGCTTCGGTATATTTGGGGTAATCTAAAGACAAGTCCTGTGTCCCTGTCTGTGGACCTTTGCTATTCTCCTCGGTCCCCCCACAAATAGCACTGCCGCATCCGATGCTTTTTGTGTGGAGCACAAGTGCGGTGCAGTCCGGCGGCAGCATGGCATCGTACAGTCCTCCCTCGGCACCGGGGCAGGAAAGGGCCACGGCTGGTTTTCCCTCTGTAATGGAAGTTGGCTCAGCAGTTGCAAATCCGTCTGAAATCTCATTGCAGTTAGACACTTACCTGAACATCGGTATGTGAGCTTAGGTTCTTGTTGTGCCAAATTTCTCTCTGCTGTGGCTCGCAAAGCAACGTGAGCTTTAGAATATCCATGGTTCTTCCATAAGCTTCTGAGATGTCGTCGTTCTCCCCTCTCACTCCATAAATAATTAATTGGTCGTTTATTCTCCTCGGAGAACAGATTTTCCTGAGTTTAATCCAGATGGGAGATTTGGGAGTCATAACAATCTAGATACACAGCTGATTCTAGTCTTATATCCTTCTTCATGGAGTCATTTGCCTTCCCATATGTAGGAAATGGGATACTGGACTGGATAGGCTTTGATTTGGTCTGTGTTTCATTTGGGGGAAATGTCTGTATTTTATCTATATCACAGTTTTCATGTGTTTTCAAAGTACGTATTTGCAACAGGAAAAGTTCTTTATTGTCTCCTTACCAGAAAGCCCTACACAGTAATGTTGGTAAAACTACTCAACATACGTGTCTTCTGTTGATTCCAGCACTGAGCCAGACGCAGTGTTATTGTCCTGACAGAATTTTTATAATGGGAAGGCTGTATTCTCTTCACTGTTTTTCTAGTTTCTTTCTTTGATTGAGGTTTTTATCAAGTTGTTACTACCTAGGCAACAGTTCATATAATATTCTGATTTTAGTGTCCTTGTAGTAAAATGTTCAAAAATTCATCCCTTAACTCAAAAATGCACTCGGTGTTATAATATACTCTCCTGGAAATGTAGTTCCTTTATTCAAGCAACAGAGAACAGGAGTCCCATGGCAAAGCTTCCCATACTTCTCTGGGACTGGTATATTAACATGACCGAACAGTGGTTTTGTTGGAGCAAATGTGGGCTATAATGAGAACTAACCCCACCAAGCAGGATTTATTTTGCGTTAGGAGGTCAGGTTTGTTAGACTCTATCATGTTTTGAGAGGTCTTTCACAGAGGCACTCTCTTCCAGAGGTAGAACTCACAGATTGAAAGGAAATTCCTTCTCGATAATTATGCCAACTTGGCAAATCACTCCTCGAGTGTTTCTCCATGTGAAAGTGGAAAATAAGAAATCTGTTGGGTTTGGGGTTTTTTTTTTTCTAGAGCCTATCTAACTACTGAAGGTCTTGAAACCTTGAAGTCATGAAAAAGTTTAAAGACACAAAGTTTCTGGGCACTTTTAACTCTGTGAGTTGATTCACGAGTGCAGCATTTCTGAACGTGAAGCCGCTGGCCTCCAAGCAGAACTAGCTCATTCCAGCAGCTAGCAACCAGAAATAAACTGCATTCTTCAGCTGAAATGTGTTTTTATGAAGTTGGCACCAGGAGTATCTCTCGCCTCTGACTGCAGGCATCGAGTCATCTGCCATTCAGGCTGATGCAACGCATGAATGAGAAACTGGGCTTTAAAATTGCTGCAGGTATCTTTAAGCTAAAAACACTTCTCTAAACAATACTAACGGAGTTCTGCCTTCGCTGCTTTCCAGCAACACTGCTACCTTTTAGAAGTTTAAGCAATAACGACTGACTTTGTGGCATCTCAGCACCTCCTGTGGATTTCAGGGGTACCACAGATTTTCGGTTATAGATCCCTGAAATACCCATAAATTAAAGTTGCAATTCTACCTCCAGGTCCTGATGACATTGACAAATCACTTGAGCTTTGCTGACATGGCTTATGTCGCAAGAGTCCTCTTAATGGAATTGCAGCCTTTGTTTGTAGAGTTTGGGGAACATTCTATTACTCGTTAAATTAACGTTTATTTATTACTAGTCAGCCCCAGTTTGAACCTTTGCAATAATGATAATCAAAGGATATTTAATGGCAATAACCAGATTGAAACATGGACAGTTTTAGCATCTTATGCTTTCCTTTATGCCATCCTGCTCTCTTCAGCCAGAGTAGGTCTGCCTTCTGTTTGGACTCCCCTTTGTCATTGCCACCGTAACTAATGAAAACAATAAGCATCTTTTCGGATAATTACTGCCGTTGCTCCCTGCAAAATCTCTCCCCTAGAATCTGTCTGCTCAGTGGAACTGGGTAGAGAGTTCGTAATAAATGAATAGGAGAAGGTGTAAAATCAATGTTTCTTCAGGTTCTGTCAATATAAATATATTGACTTAGTAATCTACTATGATTTAGTCATATACTGCATGGAAAATACTAGAGTATAAAGTGTAGCCACACATCATTTTAAAGTCGCGTGATGAAGCAGTGACAGAACGGTCACAGCAAGTGTATATTACTTATTACCATGCTATAAAGATGTTGTACCATTCTCAAGGAAAAGAAATCCCGAGGTAGAAGGAGCTCTTCATTACACATTGTACGGTGCCAAATATGAGCTGATAGCAATTCGCCTCTGTCGGTATCAAAGCTGAGGTCGACGGCTCAAACCACCTGTCAATTTAAAAATCCCATTGGCAGCTTTCATGTACCGAGGAATCTCATAAAGCTGCTAGCTGTAGGTTGAAAGCTACATTCGGAATTTTTTTGGTGCACATGCTTACAGAATAAGCAGTTCTCTCTCTTTGTCTTGTGAAGCCTAGCGTGACCCTTATGAGATGGCCAACTACTGTCTCAGAGCTACTCTGATAGAAGGCAGGGACAGCCACAAAAGAACTGTCATCTTTGTTGCCCTTGCGTGAGCGTGCCTCACGGCATCCTTGTCTTTTGTGTAGGGACCACAGGGCTTAGCGGAGATACTTCTCTCCTTTTGTTTCTGTTTCTGTTGCCAAACTGGCTCAGTAAAGCCATTCCCTTGTCTTTAATACAGAGGTTAATTCTAAACATTATTTTTCCATCTTAATCTAAGCGCCTCTACAAATTAGATAAAGACCTTGGACTCCTAAGAGTTTGCCTAAAGGTCATCACGTTGTTCAAATTTTAGCCTGCTGTCACGAGGTAAATGCAAATGTTTTCCTATAGAGTGACATCCAGCTTTGATTGCAGAGCTAAGTAACATTTGCTATACTTCTACATTATTGAAATGTTAAAATATTATCCTTAATGTGAAACATTTTGACTGTATTATACATATACGCATGTTTATGAAAACACAGCACAAGAAATATAAACATAGGTTTGCAAAGAACCCGTAATGCACGGAATAATTGCTCATCAGTACTCCTCTACTGTTAAAAGTTTGATTCAGAAACGTTTTTTTAAAAAGGTCTGTTTCTGTTTTCCGAACACACTAGTAGAACTTTGGAATACCTTGACTGAAGCCGGCAGATTTAAACAAGTATGCTACGGATAGAAACGGAAACAGAATTGAATCCAGTGTAGTAATTCTTACGCTGTTGTTCTGCAGAATCCGTCATTTATGGAAGGAATCCAAGAATCTTTAAAATAAAAAAATCATCTAGGTGGGATTTAACGTGATCTGAGTTGGCCCTGCTCTAAGCCAGGGGCTGGGCTGAACCGAGTGACTTCCAGAGGTCCCTTCCAACCCAAACTGTGCTCTGGTGCTGTGGGTTCTAATCCTATAGGAATTGGGTTCCCAGGTGCCATTTCCTGCTCCTCTGAAAATCCAGCCTCAGCCTTCTTCAGAAGGCAGTGCTGGTGGCTAAAGAGCAGAGGCTAACTGAATTAAAAAATGAAGCGTATACAATGGGAATTCCATCTTCTCACAATAAATCTGCTATGGGGCAGAGAGGGACTGTATTCATTACTTTGTCTAAGAAGTCCCTTATGTACTTCAGGTGAAGGAATTGGGTGGGGGGGGGGCCCGTGCACGTGCGAGAAATGAAATAAGTTCTTATGGACAGTTGCTGTGTGGCTGTACCGTGAGTGCTAAACAAGCCAAAAAGATCTGATAATGCCTTCAGCAGAGACAGGTGGTTTGAATGGTTTGTCCGACTACTCAATTGTGAGTGAGCTTGTGACTATATTAAAAAGAAAGTTCCTCAATGGATTTATAGGGCTCTTTAAGATTGTGGAATAATCTGTTTTCACTAAAAACATTGCAGAGAAATAAAGTATTCCTCTTATTTATTGTATTTTCATCTCTGTGTGAACCTCCGTTGTAAGAGCTGCCCTCCCTCCAGTACTTGCCATCCCTAAAACATTCTAGATTTGTTGAATAAGAGTTCAAGGAACTCGGAACTTTAGGAACTGAGTTCTTCACTGAACGGCAGGAGTGTGATATCAGAAGCTACTTAATCCACTTACAGTGGTCTTTAATTTGTATAAGGTTTTTGTACTCCTTTAAGATACCTTGGGAAGTTGTCATCATTTTTTAATCGCATTTGATAGAGAGAAATACAGTGGATAAAATATCCCTGCTGTGAGGTACTGCCTTCTGATAACACAGGAGCTCCGAGATGCAATTTTGTTTGCCAGCTGGGAGCGGGGGGTATTTTTGTGGTGATGTCAATTAAATATGTATGCGCATTTAACTTGTTATGGCTGGTATTTGCTACAAAACTTATCTTCACAAGCGAAGAGACAAGGGGATACTGCTTTGAATTGTTCTGTCTTTTCTTTGAAGTAAAGGTAAATGTTATAACAGAAGTCAGCACTCTCCTAGTCTTCATTTATACCACATGGGTGGCTAATTGCCTCTGATGAGATGTGAAGCTTTGAAATAAAAATACCTTCTTAATGTCATCAGCATCTTGACTGACGGCCCGTTTTGCCCATATTCAATACTCCCGTTTTATAAACAGCATACACGAACAGAATAGCTGAGCTGCAGGGAGGGCATCAGCCTTTGCTTGCTGGTGGATCACTTGTCACATGTTCACGACTTGCTGTCCGTGTGTTCTGATGGCATTCGTAACTCAGATAAACATCACATCTCAACCTAGGCTATTAGATGGCCACGTTATCTCTGTCACTGACCTTCTACAAACTAGAAAATTACCAGATTATATGTCCCCAGTTGATTTTTCTCAGTCTCAGCTAGAGGCACATCATTATTCTGATCAATAGCGTAGCCGGTCGCTAGTAATTTCACCATTAGCACCGGCACAGTTTAGAAGGTTGCCACAGTTTGAATTGCAGCTACTTAAACAAAAACGTCACAGTAGATATCGCTCGGGAAAAACATGGAATAGTCCTGTTTTCTTTTTAATTCCCCACTTCACTTTTTCCCAATTTCCATTCAAAATTATTTCTTTGGAAATAATAAGCTCTTCTGTGCTGGCATTGTGCTTAAAACAGGCAGCAAGTGGTGTCCGAGTATAATTTAATTGTGAGCCAATCTGGTTTAATTGTTCTGTTTTAATTGCTACCCTTTTCTTGGTTTCTAACTGTTCATCTTTTATTACGTATGTATTTTTTATCAAAGTATAGTAACTTAAATATGCTAAGTCACATTTTCACCTGTACAATTTAAAGGCAATCCAGAAAAAATACACAGTAGAATTAATGTAAGGCAAAAACATTAATATACTTGCTGTCATTTTTAAATAACATGTACAAGTGAGAGATCCATTTAAAAGGACCAGCGTATGAAATTAAAAACCCTCAGAAGTTTCTAATTAGGCTGAAGCAGGACCTGGTCCTTCCAGCCGCTGTGTCTCTTCCTGTCAGTGGCACCGCCGGTGTTAAGGGAGCCTCAGGACACTGCAAGAGGATTAACATTTTGCAAAACTGGGGTTTAAAAGGCCTAATTTACCTCTCCATAAATTCAGTGACATTCTGGGCAGGCTTTGTGAGAAATAAACGTCAAATGGTTTGCGTACATTCTTAAAAACAAACCTACTGTGTTAAAAATAGATTTTCAAAACCAATTATAAAGTTCCAATTTTTGCTGTAATAGCTATGGGACAATTACAAATTGACTTAACGCCTCAAAGCAAATCATCACCGTTTAAAATACTTTGTCATGCCTACTATCCCTATCCTCATAACATTCCCTTTTATGTTAAAGTGTCGTGTTAGAAAATCATGTAATGATAAAGAAAATGTTCATGTGGAAGGTTAGAAATTACTTTAATGAGTTATTATTACCTTGCTTGCAGACTGTTGGTAATATTTTTGTGTTATTTTAATGTATTCTGAGTAGAGACAGAGGCACTAGTCAGATTGGATCATCAAGAACGTTCCCCTGGGAATCAGGGCAGGATATAGTCCCCTAAGAAACGATGTGTCAAATTAAGCTGATGCTCTATTCGCAGGAGATACAACAACACACCATGAAATATAAAAATAGACTGAAATATGTGATCTGTTTCACATCCGATATGACGTGGTGTGGTGCTCTGGAGATGGACGCGTAGACCCAAAAGGGCCGTGGCGGTACCTTGCAGGACCCTCGCTGCCTTGCAGCCCCTCGCTCCCTTGCAGCCCCTCGCTCCCTTGCAGCCCCTCGCTCCCTTGCAGCCCCTCCCTCCCTTGCAGCCCCTCGCTCCCTTGCAGCCCCTCGCTCCCTTGCAGACCCTCGCTGCCTTGCAGCCCCTCGCTCCCTTGCAGCCCCTCGCTCCCTTGCAGCCCCTCGCTGCCTTGCAGACCCTCGCTGCCTTGCAGCCCCTCGCTCCCTTGCAGACCCTCGCTGCCTTGCAGACCCTCGCTCCCTTGCAGCTGCCTCTGTTCTACAGTACGGTGGTAACGTCTCCCATAATTCGTCCGCTTCCCCCGCACTGACATGGGCTCATACTTGAAGTGGGAAGATGGCACGGTTGCAATAAAAAAGAAAAAGGAGGAAAGACGTGGTCCCAGTTGAAAGCGGTGGCAGTAGCGGTGCTTGTAGGTTGGTTTGACACTGATCTCTGACTCCACTTAAAGGGACGTTACTGTTATTGCTGATCAGTAAATGATAAGTATCAATCCAGGGCCGTAACAGATATTTGAAGAGGCAAAAGATATTAAATGCCACTGTATTAAAATAGAAGCATTATGAATATAATGCCAGGGCAGGCTATTTCAGCCCACAAATTCAAGAAATCCATAGGCTGTCTAGCTACCGTATTCCCCCGGCATCGGGTGCTGCTTTTTGATTCTCTTTGCGTACTGCTGGCTCCATTGTGTGGAAGTACACCTGGAAGTAAAACCTTAGCGAGGGATGGTCGCTCTGCAAACGCAACTTCAAATCTCCTAGTTTTTGTGCATGTGAATCTCAACTCTGAAGTTACAGTCATGTAGCCTTTTTTGTACTTGAATATATGTTAAAAACTGAACAGAGGGTAGTACATAGTTATTCCATTTCGTTATGCTTAGAACTTCATTATTTCTACGTTAAATTAGTGAAAGGCTCTTCCTCTTACCCCAAGCAGTTGGTGTAGTAATCTGCACCATTTAATGCCAATACAAATCTGTTTTGAGGCTCAGAAAATTTCCTCAGGTACTAATAAAAGAAAGCTTATTTCGTTCTGCTGTCTCAAAAATGGCTAAGGAGACTTTTAGCTTTTGAAAACCACTTCTAGGAAACCTTCTAGGAAATGTTTTTAGGAAAAACAAAGAGAAATATCAGCCTGGAAAGTATTTTTTTCAGACAGTTAGAGAAGATGCTTCCAATAAAAATACCCTTATTTGGTTTGGCACACACAGTGTCTTGAATATTCCTTGTAAGCTTGGAGGTTTGGGGGTTTTTTCGATCAAATGTTTTCCCCTGATCCTGGCTGTTGGAGACAAGCCCAAAGCCACCAGATTCTGATCTGAAAGGGAATTTCCCAAAGTTCATCCTGTGGACTTCAAAATGAACAATAGGACCAAGCCATCAGAGGTTATAGCTTCGTTATCAGTTTCCTCCGTCACATCTTTCCTGGAGCATATTGTAGACTGATGTGATTCTTTTCTTGGACAATAAGATGCGCTGGGGAGTTTAATGGAAGTGGTACGCAGCAGGTTATAAACAGTCCGCTGAGGGTGACTCACGTGGAGGGTGTCGCAGGATAACACACTTCAGCCTCTCCTCCAGCTTCGGGCTGTTCCCCCTCACAGGCGGAGAGTACGCGCTCAAGGCACGGGCCCGTGGTAGGACAACGCCACCCATCCCAGCAGGGCTCAGGTCAGCATCTCTTTTCTCCATCCATTGCACAACCTTCAGGCCCAAACCACCATGAGTTACAGCCACCGTTCGTACTCGCACAAAGGCATCGAAGAACCAAGACTGCTAATTTTCCTTCGAGAGAGCCTCCGATGGGCCCGGCATCTCCCCAGGCCTTGGGAAGCATGGTGGTACCTTACTCTGCGAGCTGCAGTGAGCTGGCCCAGTAGGTCCAAGCGGTGGTAATCATACGTGCAACGCAAGAAGATTATTCAGCCTTGAGTACCCGATTCCTAATGGAATAACAGGGATGTAGCGGAGCTTTATTTTGGGTTTTTTTATTGTCACATTTCTGCAGGAATCTTTCATTAACATTTTCCACATGTAATGGTTTAAAGCATTAGAGTCTGAACTTTTTTGCTTTGTGTATTCAACACCTCCTCTCCATTCCAAGAAAAGGCTGCTAAACCGAAAATACTCCTTGCACTTATTCATAGTTGTCTAGTAAATGCAAAGTTGTATTATTTGCATGTGTCCATAAATGACTGTATCGCTTCAGACTAAGGAAGACGTGCGCCCATCGGAGCGATCCTTACAGAAGTTCGATGCGTTCAAAATGTGTCTGTAAATATAAAGAAAACAAGCGGGGTGGGGACAGCCGTAGCAACGCTAACGGCGTTTCTTGGAAACATGCTTGGTTTAGTGTT
This sequence comes from Sula dactylatra, assembly GCA_013389905.1. Classification (NCBI taxonomy): domain Eukaryota; kingdom Metazoa; phylum Chordata; class Aves; order Suliformes; family Sulidae; genus Sula; species Sula dactylatra. The sequence continues at coordinate 41,311 of WEKW01012244.1, read as the reverse complement.
CATGCTGGTGACTAGCAAAGAAGAAGTTCGTGTAAGAACGTTGTACGTAGACAGGGAAATGCATTTAGCACGTGACCATTTTATAAATAAAGTAAATATAGGCTTCCGAAACATTTTATTCATGATCTCATGGTTTTGTCATTCTCTGGAAGTGAAAATATTGACATTTACCAGGCTGTTTGTTCCAGCTTTCTGATCTCCTGCAGTTTATTTTTATAACAACCTTATCGATGAGCCTCTTACTCAGCTCTCTAGGTTTAACTGAGTTGAGTCGATTTGTTACCACAGCTTCAAGTAGCTGTTACAGAACAAGCGAGACATCCTAATAAAGCTGTAAACGTGTTTACTCAAACATGGTATTGATTTTACTTGGAGAGGGAGAAGCTAGTGCTTAGCATGGTGTCAGGGAGGATGAATTTAACTGCAGTTTTTCACTGTCATCTGTCATGGTTGTGAAACACTAAGTGAAGCCACAAGAGGATAATTAGAATTGCCAGAAATTTAGCCCCTAAAATCAGTTAACCACTTGAGATTTTTGTAGTTTAATTAGTTTTTATTAAAACTTTCCTCCAGTGGTATAGTCAGGAAGGGTTTTCTAATGCTCTTTTCAGCGAGGGCGAGATTTCAAGGTTGCCACTTGTTAGATGTACATCTTAAATGACTGTTTTTCTGAAAGGGTTGGTAACCTTTTTTCCCCTCACTTGCAATTAGCCTGGCACTACCGTCCTGCAGAAGCACAGAGCCGTTTCATTTTAAAAGAGAGGGAAAGACACTTGTTTGTACACATACACGTTCGCAGTTAATAACATATATGTGCATGCGTGGAATAATTCTTACACTGTATTTTGAGAGAGAGAGTGCTAAGGTGCGTGGAGGTTGAAAGAAGTATAGTGTATTTGAAGATGCTTACATTTGATTTGTCTTATACACTGTAAGTCTAATGTGTCAGACCACAGTGCCAAAATACATGAAGACAGAAGCCAAATCCCACCCTTAATCAAAAACGTTTCCATTTAGAATAGCCAACATTTGGTTCGATAGCAATGGGCAGGGCCTCTGGCTTACCACAGTTCTTGGCTGTGATATCCACCATCTGCCACAAAATTAAAAAAGGAGAAACCTCAGCGTGTTGACGTACGGTCGTTCGGTGACTATATTGCAGAATCATCTGATGCCAACATCTTTTACAAGATCTAGGTTGGCTGGTTGGCTCTTGGCACCAGCGTTGCTTAACCACCTGATTACAAGTGACCAGGCTCGTGCTACCACAACATTAACCCGCTCCAACGGCACTAAACGGCATCCAAAAAAGCCTCAGTCATATCAGCTACAAGGCTTTAAATTGCTAGGGTAATGTTTCTTGAAAACTGCATCTTCCCACACTGCTGGCCTGGAAAGCTGGTGGGATCACATAAAAATAGATGAGTGTTCGAGCGACTGTGATAAATGCTGTATACGAAGGAGAGCGTGAAAAGGTGTTTGCAGCTGACCCCCGTGGTGGAATAACACCATTTTAGAAAAGGCGTTTCAGAAATTAAGCTGTAGAAACTTTAAATACAAAAAAGAGGAGGCAGCTCAGCTGTTCGTGAGCCTTTCTGTGGCCGGGACAACTTTGCTGGTGAATGGCCTGGCTGGCATGGGTTATAGTAGGTGCTTCAGGGTTCAGCTGGAAGAGGAGGATCGTCTGGGAACGTGGCAGAGCAAAGAGGAGCTCTGACTCAGGGTCAGCTTGTAATTGTTTATAATTAATGCATTTGATAATTGCTTTTTTTCTGCTTTTCTCTCTTGCATTTAAAAAAATACATTCATTTTGCCTTGGGCATTTTATAAAGGTTGGAAGTGTGAGAGGAACTGCAGAAAGACGAGTAGTGGGGGAGCTGGGTGTCAGAGGCTATAAACGGATTTCCAGCCAGCATTAGTAATTAACAGTCGTTAAAATTAATTGTCAAGCGTACAACTTGAAATGAAACATTTGGCTTCAGTATGAGCTGTTTTTAAGTGTTGTTAAACCATTACTGAAGCAGACCAGCACTGTTTGAAAATCTCCGCTATCGGACTCCCACATTCCTATCCAACTGCACTGGTGCTAGGCGTTCGTTCAGGATTACCGCTGATAATCTGGAAACAAAACTTTCAAAGAAATCACCGATTTCAGTGGAATTACCTCTGAAAAGTCTATTTTGCTGGCCACAAGGAAGCGAACTTGGTTCTCCTTGAACGATTTTTAAGTGCTACTCAGCTCTTAGAAGTAACAAAGTGAAAACAACACCTTTTGTGTCAGTCAGTGGACTGTCTTGCTGTGTCTTTTCAGGCTTATATTGACATCACCAAAGAGATTTGAGCTGGTCTCAGCGAGGGCCTTGGTTTGGGTCTGGATTTTGAGGCTCAAGCACCACTTCTGGCACTTGGCTTACAGAACTTTTCATTCGGTGGTAAGCACATAAAGGAAGAAAGCAACTTGACTTTTCCGTCCCTCAGTCTGTTTGCAGACCTAACAACTATAAATGTTGTCTTTGAGCATATGTAGTAAGGAAGCTGGAAATAATAAAGGTTAACTCTCAATTATTTCAGGCACACTTTTCAGAGCAAAGTGATTTCAGAGACGCTTTTCTCTACTGAGCAGGAAAGAAATAATTATGGGCCAAAAATAGCTATTGGTGTGTTATAATCACTTCTATCATCTGGGAATGCAAATACATTTTGTTCCACTCTAAGGTTTAAAGCAGCTTTTGAAGCAAAGTTGTCTTCGCTGTCTCGGAAGATGCTGAATAAGTGGGAGGAATTGGACACAGTTCCAAATAAGGTCTTATCGTGACTCGGTACGAGGTGGTTACTTGGCTGTCCGTGCCTGTGAGGGACAAAAGGCATCCCAGTCTACGCTGAAAGCTTACCGAGACGGCTAGTTACAGCAAGGTGGCCCACTGGGCATCCTGCAGCTGCCACTTCTCTTACTCCACAAACGATAAACACTTTGGGTGTCGGGGCAGGAGGCAGACAGGTGGGAAAGCCTTGAGTCTGGTTCTTGCCTTTGCGCTCCGGTGTGAAGAGGGTGGTGCACAACGCGTGTAACACCATCCCCAGCTTCAGCGGTGTGGAAGTGCCAGCGCAGGACAGCTGCGATTAGAAGACGGCAGACTGCATCGCCTGAAGTTGGTTTGGTGCAGTATTTGAAGTGAGGTTGTCTTGTGTAGCCAAAACACACCGCTCTCTGTGCGCTCCATTCCGGTGATAGCCAGGAACTAGTTCAGGCCGGGGCAGAAGTTAAAAGAGTTGCTGAGCTACTTCAGTACGTGCTGGGGTGAGAGAGTCCTGTGATCCCAGGCCCGCGATACAGGAGCAGAGTTCAGTCCTGCCCTTTCTGCCTGTGAAATTGTAGGAGGAGAGCGAAGTCGGTCTGAAGCCATGTTCACTTATCTTCTTGCATTTCCAGTCATGGCACCTTAAAGAGATTACAGCCTTCAACTGCTTATCATCTTCCCTCCACCGCCCTGCTCGCTGGTAGAGCTGTTTGAGTACTCGCTAACCCACTTCAGTTTAAATCAGCTGGGTTAGCAAAGATCTACTGTTCGACAGCTTACTGTTTAAACTAATCTGGCTCATTTTGACAGAGTGTCAGGTTATACAAGCGGCAAAGAAGGGTGGTGAAAAACAGATGGGGCAGTAACTTCTTCAGCTGGAACTCGAAGATCTGAATCCGTGCCTTGAGAGTATGACTCATGGGGTTTGCATCACCGTACCTGATACACTGGAGGAGGCAAACTGAATTATATTCTGACCATGCTGCTTTTTACCGCATTAACTCAAAAGAACATTCTGCAGCAAAGGCAGCCAACCTGATAGAGCTCTTTGTTTCTCTGCTCAAACAACAGTGCTTTCTGGCGTTCCCTCGGGGTCTGCTTTGCCAACTGCCTAGTCTTAGTATGTGCTGTAGTTCTGTGTTTGTGATATGTGTGTTTGTATTGTCATTTGATGCGATGTTGTGTTAGATACTGCTATTTCTTGTTCATCTGTGAAACATACCTTTTAAGAGAAACTCAACAGACAAGAGAATGGTTTGAGGGCAAACTCCCCACTGCAATTTCTACATATCTCATATATGACAGCTGTACTTATTGTCATTTCTCCACCACTCTGAAATCAGAGATCCCTCATTTCTACCCCCAATTAGAAGAGGATGTTTTTTCACCTGATTCTGCTTTCACTTAGATCACAATAAATAAAAAGTAGCTTCACTGACGACAAAAGGTACGTACTACAGTGAGCCTTGGAGGTGATGACAGTTTCAGTCTAGTTGCATTGAAAAATAATTCATGTTTTACAGTCCTTCGCTCCATGAACATTCTCATCTTCATGTATGTTTGATGCCTGGATCATAAACATGGAGGACAGTTGTTCGTTCTTGTATAAACCCCTCTCTGAATTCAGGCTCTGCACAAAACCTAGCCTCGCGTTTGCCTTTGGAGGCCTGCCTGGTGCATCGTCGATACTTACTGAGTCAGAAATGGACCGTCTTAGCAGCCTCATTTTACATACGGTTACAACTTGCTCTCGAGTTTTAACCACCCAGAAGCACACTGGCAAGCTCCTGCCTCCCAGGCAGCTTAAATGTAATGATTGACATTCTCCACGTCTCCAAGAAAGTTTCTCCTAAGAATGCGTGTTAATTTAATGGAGAGCAGACCATTTCCATCTCGTTATTCAGAAATGGTCTGATTTCTGCCAGGCATGCTGTTTGAATTTCTCAACTGTTACCCAGCTATTACAGCTGGACCATCCTGCCTCAGTTGTGTCGTCTGTCATCCCCTGACTGCCATCAGTGATATGCTCGCAGCACAATTTCTTCCTGCTTCAGATTCTCATCTTTGTATACTGAAAAATCCTGTCTTCTCCACTTGTGCTTATGGACTTAACTTTTGTTGGTGAAGCAGTCATTTTTTCCCAGCTAGTGTCAAGCAACACCTGTGGAATCCCAGCTAATATGTAGTTCTCTAGAAAAGTATTGATGTCAGAAACACAGGCGTTTCCTTCTAGTTGTCAACTGAAACGCCTACTTTCCCTGGCCTCCCTATTCCAGTGAAAAGTATTTGGTTTAGAGATTTTAGTCGTTTCAGACTTTTCTCACATTCAGTGTTTAACGAAAACTATACATCAACTAGGCTTCTTTTCACTATGAGTCATGACGGAGAAGCCAAGGCAGATCTTGGTAATTCATGAAAACGGGGTCTTCTGCTCACCAGTATTATCCTTCGTTAATCTAACGTTATTTTTCATGTTTTACATGATTTTTACATGATTTACATGATCTTCAAGGAGGGCAGACGTTATTGCATAGGATAAAATATTTTTATCGTCTTCCAAAAACATGCTGTAATGTGCCACAAAAGGAAATATTTAGAAAAGGAGCAGAGGTCAAATGAGAGCATCACAATATAACGTAGAGTCTTTGCTCCAGTAGTAACCGAGCTGAGCAGAGAAAGTGTATTTGAAAGCAAAATATATCAACTTTGAATCAAAATTTGTAATATGTCAGAAATTGGTACCTACGAGCTACACGGTACTTACGAGAGACGTGGTTTCAAGACCAGATTTGTACTGTCAAGGCCCAAGGCCTGTCAGAGTGTGACACAGGAACTTGAAACGGTGGCTGGAAGCTTTAAAAAGAACACGTTTCAGCTTCTGATTTTCCTGGGCGAGTCTCACTTTCCTTCTGTGATTGGACGAGGAAGAGAGAGATACATCGGAAACATATTAAAAGCAGAATAAAAGTGAATAAAATATTCCCTCTAGAATGACAGTGGAGTTTTACATTATGAGATACTAAGTTTACTTTTCACATCTTGAAAACCTCTTCCAAATTTAAAATACATATTTCACCTCTGCCATTAGCTCTGTCATGCTTTCGATCACAGTGGTTTCAGCCAAGACAAAATGTTTCAGAAATGAGGGACTCAACCCATAAAATTTCTGGTGCCACTTGCACTTAACTTTTCCAAGTACCTATGAATAATCTCCTTTTTAGGACTCTGCTTGTATTCATTTAAAGAGGCGCTCTGGTTTTGAAACCACTCAGCTCCCAGTGATTTCTGGTTTTCTAAGCCGCGCGTGCTCGGGCTTTGTTAGCTGAAGCAGTGAACCACGTGCCCCGATTCCGAGAGGTGCTTGGCTCTCCGTACGGTTTGCTCTTTGTGTGCTGGCCATGCGAAGAGGTACCCAGTGCTTCTGAGTCTGAGGTCCAATCTCCCGTAATCAAGGGCGACAGATGTCATCTGACCTTCCTCATCGGGTAGAAATTTCTCACCTTCTTTTCACTGTGAACACCTGTAACTGTGAGCATAGATACCATTTATTTGTTATGTGCCTTACTCTTTTTCTGAGCAAAGCTTGCAGAGCGACAGCTGTGCGGGGCTGTAGTTGTAGCCGGTATGAACAGAAGGCGCTCTCTTCAGCGGGGAAAACGGCTTCTTTGTTTCTAAAATGGTATTTGAGGAATCAGGGGTTCTCTCTGGAAAAGAAGAAAGCAAGAACTCTGCTAAAGTGGCTCTGAGGGCACTAATAAAGATCAGTCTCGATAATCTTAAATTTCCTTGAAGCTACCAAATGGAGACTTCAGGTAGAAATAATGGCAGCAGCTCTCCAACTCAGCAGGTCACTCAAGCGCAAGACTAAATTTAAACCAGCCAGGCTACCTGTGTGCTTACACTTAGGCCAGTATTTCAGTGCTTTGCCCTGTGACAAACCGACATGCTCAGAAAACCTAATCTAACCAGTTTCTTCCATCTCTTTCTCTCCCACTTTGTTCCATAGGTTTTCTCTCACAGCTCGTCTATGACCGGCCAGTGACCGAGTGCATCCGGGCTGGACATTACGCAGCCAGCGTAATTATCAAGCGTTCAGGCTGCACCTTCCCAGAGAAGCCTGACTTCCACTGATACTGGTGAATTGGAGGGATCAAGAGTAACTCCCATGTGCCGTGGGATTGCTGCCTACATTTTTCCTCCTTCCCTTTCCTCACCTTTCCAATTGCCTGCATCAACGCTTCTGTACTTCTGTTCATTGTATTCTAAACAAAACATATATTTCTATGGTGTTTTCCTTTTCATACCACTACGATGTCTCAGTAGTCTTAACTTTTGGAAACAGTGCTAAGTGGAGCTTATTGTCTCATCCATCAGGAAAAATTGTTCTATTTACACAGTTTATAAGGAAGGCCCGTGTAAATGACACTGCTGATTCACACCATTAAAATACTTCCGTTGAATTATCTAGTTTGTATCCAGCTGTGGCCAAACCCTACTCAATTTACATGAAATCAACAGACCTGACTTTATTTGTCACTTAACGTTATAAACCAGGAATTGTTCTTCCTATATAGTGGAGTCACACTAGGGTAAAGAGCAGTGTAAATGTCCCAGAAATTTCCCTACGTATTTGAGTGTGCAAGATCTGGCCATCGGATCCAGCCCAGCTTCCATGAAGGCGAATAGCTGTTGATGTCCTGCGTTCAGTCGTCTTGCACTGACGCCAGCAGCTTTAGGTCCGGCACTATGTGAGAGCAGGGTCTGGCCACTCTACGTACAGTCACATTCATCTCTCAGGTGAGCTGGCAGATAGGTACTTTCAGTGATTTCAGGGCAGATGCAGGAGTTGATAATAAACATAAACGTAGAGATAGATCCTATCTCCTCCATGTGAGCTGTCTAGAGGCCGTATTTAATTAAGGTACACATAGTGAAAATGAGGTACAGAAATATTTATGCAGGATATATTGACAGGATATGCCAAACGGAATCTCTGAAACGCACATTTTTAAACTTTTAATTTACTTTGGATAATTAAGCAATATGGTGCATTTTGTTTGTATTTACAGTATTCAAAGAGGTGATCTGACACTGCATTCATTACTTTGCTATGTAATTTGATACTGATAAATAAAAAATTGTCATACGGTAGCTCCTGGGTTTGTACTGGTATACGTCCGGCTTTCCTCCGCATATCGTACCGAAATGGGAACAGGGAGCGGGTGCTTAACCCACAGTACGTGCTGGATCTCAACATTTTATACGTGACTGTCAGTGTCCAAGTGGGTGTTCAAGGGTGATCTCGGCAGGAAGGAAGGGAAGGAACATCAGCGTGGTGTTTGTACCACAGCAGAGATGAAAAAAATTAATGGCTGGGGTTCATCAAAGAATGTTAAGTCGGCGCGGGCTTTGCACGTTACTGCATGGCATGGAACAAGGGATGCACAGAGGCTGAATGGGGAGACATCGAGGCTATGATCCCGAGTCCCGTGTTTGGCCCAGCATCCGTCCGGTCTGATACATCGGACAACGGGCCCTGTCGACTCAGAGGTCACCTGCGGGGATCCCTGCAGATGCGTCAAGGAGCTTCAAACCAGCCACTTCTGGAGATCCCCGTGGGGCCGTGGGACTCCATCATCACAACCGTGGGTCTCTGCATCGTAAGTACGGTCTGTTCCTCAAGGACTCGGGCTCGTGGTTTCTGTCTGAAAAAGGCTGCATGTGCAGGCCTTGTCTACCTGCGGACCTCCTCATGAACAGCTTTGTGCAGATAAGACTTGCCTGGTTTCTTCATAGCGCTGCTCTCCAAAGAGCTTTGGACTTCACATTTCTCATGTTCTAGCGTAGGAGAGAGGAAGAGGAATGAAAATATGGGAGGGAAAAGGGAACTGCAAAAAAAAAAAAAACCTGAAAAAGCCTACAATGTACCTGATCTTCAGGCTTTATGGGTTGATCAGAAGAATGTCATTTTTCATGTCTCATGGTTAATTTTTAATTCTTTAACCTGATGTATCCATGCTATGTATTTTAATCAGGAAAAGCTGACAGGCCGAGGAAGGATGTGTTGCAGTCCCTGTTTTTAATGTACGGTCACATATGCCGCATCATGCTTACTGCATGAATTTGGCTGTCAGTAAGGAAAACCCAATGGTCTAGTGGCTAAATTCGCTGTTCCCTTTGCCCTGCATCCATGACACTTTCCACTCCTTTTGAAACAACTTTATCAATGTCCTGCCCAGGTAATTATGGCCCATTTAAAACAGAATGTAAATATGTAAACATTCTTTACCGTACCAATGAAACTACAAGACAGCATAACCACTGTAAAGGAAGGAAGGGTATGTAAAGGAAGGTAGTCATAACGTAGTGGGGGGTTCTTTCTCTCTTTCTTTCTTTCTTTCTTTCTTTCTTTCTTTCTTTCAGCTGTTCTTTGTTTTCCGTTCAGGATGCAAAAGAGTCGAGTCAGAGGTTCTGTTCTGAGCTTTTCCACTGACGTGCTTGGTGAGCTTGGGCTCCTGACATCTGGCTCTGAGTGTCAGCTACAAAGCAGAATTTGAAGCCAGTGGGAGCAGCTGAGGAATAAACTACCACCGAATTCATGGGAGGGCATCCGAGTCTGACCTGCTCTATTTAGCCATTCATTATTTCTCCAATATCTGTCAATGGATATTCTTGGATGATATATAGATACTTAGAAACATAGTGCCAAATCATGCTAAATAATTTCAATTTGTGCTGTCAAATTGCCTGACAATTTCATTCTGGATTCTTTTCAGGATCTGTATTTCTTTCCTGCTTCTCACTGATGAAGGGGTTTTTTATCTGTATAATGGATAATGGTGCCGTCTTTAATATTCTCTTTCACAAATATTTTTCCTCTCTCTTTGGTCCTCTACCAGCTTATTCCACACAGAGGCATGTTAGAAAACTGGCCTTCCTGAAAAACATCACTGAAAGAGTTGTCTGCCAGTGACATGTGCCACTGTCTCAAATCCCAGATGGGATAAGTGAAGTGAGTCTGCCACTGAGCTTGAGCCATAATTCAAACCCAGAGTTCTTACCTGGGTTACCTTCAGGAAAACAAATAGTGGAAATCCATTTCTCACTAGCCACTGGCCAAAGCATGTCACCCTCACTCGGATAAAACTCTTCCCTTTTGCTGGAAATAAGACTGCATCTCCTGTGCCCAGCGTCGTGCATTTTAGGCTTGGTTTAGTACTACGTAAGTGGGTAGCAATGGTGCTGAGATCAACAGGCAAGGCAATAGGTCTGGTATTCAGGCAGCCACGTGCTAAACAGCTGAGAAGAATTAAGAGCTGGGAATCAGGAAATAAAGGTTGTTTTTCTGTTTCTGCAGGTGATCCACGTTGTTACTTGGGCAGATCGCGTTCTTCCCTCAATCTCTCTCTGTAAAGATGGTAAGCTCAATTAGCTGGTAAACTCGAGATGAAGGTGGTAAGAATTCAGGTAGGGCAGTATCAGCCACATCTCTGCCTGTTCTCAGTGCTGGTCTTTTGATTACCTGAATTTTCCCTTTTGTATATGAACTAATTGAAAGCTATTTGTTTACCCTTAAAAAATAGTGCTAGCTGTTACTACTTGTTAGAGGGTTAAGGCAGGGAAGGCAAAGGAGGGGAAAGGAAGGGAAAAAAGCTTTACTTATGAAGTGAAGTAAAATATGCTACACGAAAATGACAATAGAAACGCACACTGTTTTAAGATGACAAGTCTGGGAACAATCTTTAATTTAAAGGGTCTTATCCACAGTTTTCATAAAGAAATGTTAATTAAAAGTGTGATGACATGTTTGGGATTTAAAGGAAATCATTCTGCAAAGGATTTATAGCAATCACAGCTCCAGAGCATTAGGATTACAGATCCTTGTGCTGTTCCTTTTCAGCGATCATGTGGTTGGCCTGCTGTTAAATATAGCTCCCATTTAGTGAATTGAGACAGGCATGGGAAAGGTAGGGATAGTTTCCCTTTAACCACCGGGATTTCAGAGGTGTTGGAGATTATACAATTCATTAGTTTTTACATAAGATCAAAGGGAGAGAGGAAGTCTTAATTTGGGCACCAACTGCTACTGTCTGAAAGTCTTGCAGATTAAATGAGAAGAGAACATGTGCGGTGCTAACTGCTTCTGTTAGAGCATGAGCCTATTGTTTTATATCTCACTAACTCATTGTTCTCTTCCCGGAGATAATTCTCACACTTAAGACCTTCAGAGATAGTTACGTCTGTTGTGAATAGTTCAGCAACCAACTGGCTCAGAGGTTATTGCCTAAGCATCTTTCCCTTGGTCTAATCCCCTGCAAGGTTTTTTTCTGAGCAGTGTTGTTAATCTGAAATGACTGCTAACTGACTCCTGTGTCAAACATTATTCATTATGTGCTGTAAATGCTTCCTGCAGAGGCCAAAATACATTTTGCTTTTTAAAAGCGGGCCACAAGGAGTGCCTATGTAGGATATTTCCTGAAAGATTAGACTCAAAATGGCAGTTAAGATGATGAGGGGAAAAAACTGTGCTCAAAACAAAGCTTCACAATTTAACCAGGGACATACAAAATGGACAAACCTCAGTTACCCGAACCCACTTTTCATACAGAATTATCTATAAGCTGATCCTGTGAGAGAAAACATGCACCCTTGCAGGGCAGGAGAAATTAAAGACATGGAATAAGCAACCTTATTAGAAAATGAAGGCCAAATAAATAAAATCTTTAAAAGCAGTGATTCTCTTGTGTCTTGTTTTTTTTTTTTTCAGGTGTCACTGGTGTTGGCATAAAGTGAGAGGGGTTTTTTTTGTGTCAATGGCACTGACAGGCCTTGCATGTGTAATGACAGTATGGGAAGAGAGACAGACAGATAGATTTGAATAGCAATAAGGTGGGTTTTCTTCCAGTGTGAAAAGAGCATGGGATTCATGTGTACTGAGATGAAGTATAGCCTTGCTGCACAGTGCAAATATTTAATGCTGTTCTAACTATCCCTTGGTTATTGGAGTGTGACAGTTAATAGCCGTCAGCTGCCAAACCCAGTGAACAGTTTGGTTCCCTAAAAAGAAAATGAAAAGTTAAGAAATGAAGCCAAGTCAGACGAGGAACCTGCAAATCATAAATGTGCTGTAGTTTAGCAGGCAGATCGTCTCCAAAGTTCAGAGCCATGTCGACCTGAGCCGCTTCCCAAATGAGAGAAGGATCGAGTACGTCTGTCCTCCAGTCCTAGCGCTGCCAGGTCCTCCCAGGCAAGCTCTGGCCGGGCTTTCTGCCTCCCAGGGCCCTGTTACTCCCTAGCGTTGTTTGTAAAGGAGATTGAGTAAAGGCTGGAGTGAAGAAAAGCAAAGCATTATCGTTATTCTGGATCAAATACCTCAAGTCCGTGGTACAGCGTAAATGCATAGCAAAATGGAAGAGCTCCTAAACGGAGTGTGAGAGAAACTGTGTGCTTGGAAGGCCTCCCTGTCTGTGGTGCCATGGAGAAGGTAACATCGGTGTAAAATACTGCCCTAAAAGAAGCATTACTGTGGAATAATAACGAGGGAATATTTCAAGAAATAGATTCAGCTTGAAAATCGCCTCTTATTCTGCATATTATTTTTCCTATTCATGCTTGAAGTAACACCTCACTGTACTTAAAAATTGCTCTGTTTTGAACGTACCTACTTTCTGGGTCCTTGGGAGTAGTCGCATCCCCTCTCCCCCATCTATTTGCTGGCTGTTCGTATGTGATGGAGAGCAGCAACCGTAAGCGATTCGAAGGCCGTGCTCTCCAGGTCCCCTGTGGAGCCACTGGAGAGCGAGCCTCCAGAGTACGAGGAAGAGCAGGGAGCTGAGCAACAACTCCTGAAACGCTCTGCAGACACCTCTGCTGGCTCTAGAGGGAAGGTGGGATGGGACCTACCTACTCTGAGGCCGTTAGCCGTCTGGAGCGGGGGCAGAGAGGGGGACGGCTCTTCCCCAGCCTTCTCCCTTTGTTAGCATTGCACTTTTCACAGAAAGGCAGGAGGAGGAAAAATAAATAACAAACAGGCAAATAAAGCAGCAAAATCTTTAACCATCAGCAAAATGACTCGCGTTTAAATTACCTTGACCTCAGTTTCTTAAAATTATTTGGACTGCAAGTTAATGATTCTTCTGATCTCTCCTCTTCATATTAATACTTCTGGTAGATATTGCAGAAAACCCCATTGCTCATCTGCTGTTTGGGCAGTGCTTCCCACACAACCTTTTGTTTCCATAGGATTTGTCCCTCTCCTGAAGTATTTCCCCCACAAACACACCTCCTGTCCCAGTTATGTTCATAAAGAGTAGGTTTGGGGGTTTTTTAAGGGGTGAGGCAGTTACCAATCTCAGTAGGTTTTCCCAAGAATTAGATTGTTGTCGTATCTGTGGATCAGTGAATTATAAATAAAATAATTGATTCAACTTCAGGAATCATTTTCCGGCGTATCATCTATTGGTGCGACTATTAATGGCACTCACATAACTTGCAGAATTTCCAGGGTTCTTCTGTCAACCTATCACATGGACAGACCTATTTTAGTCTGGCCTGTCCTCAAGCATAGCCAGCTGCTGTGGCTGTCTTGCAGGGTAAGGACAAAGCACTTTCCTATTCATCTCCCAAGGTCAGTACAATAACACACACATTTTTATGTCTGATAGTGAAAAGCATTTATCAGTGCAACTTCTGCATGCCTTAAATGGCCACAGATTTCACAAGCTGAACACCCTGGACTTAGGGAAGGTTGTGCTCCAGATACATGGTGATTTGTATGTATCATGAATACATACATGATACATTTCCTTGCCTAAAATTAGCAGTGAAACAGCTTCTTGAGGCTTGCTGTTTATTATGCGCCACAGTGTTTCAGGACAAAGCAAGAAACAAGATTTTAGCACATAACCTGGCAAATTCAGCTTGGGAAAGGAAGAAATTAATTTGGAATGACTTGTCATAGTATGTGTACTATAGAAATTTTTGCCAGCTCAGAAGTTAGCCCTTCTACTCCCCCAGCAGCAGCAGCTTAAATTGGGCCATGAGAGTCTCACAGAGGAGGAAGATACTGGAGTTTCTCTGAGGCTGAGAGTGCTGCCCTGAAGAGAAGCCTCACATATTGTTGTCTCAAAGAAGAAAGATAAATTGTAGTGTGCTTGGTATTAACTTGCACAGGATCAGCTACAGCTTTGCAGTTGGGGTTGACATGCAGTAGTACTGTGTCATCCTTTGCATGACTTATCTGCACACCGCTGCCTGACACGGTGTTTGCTTGTCCCTCTTGATCCTGCCTATAAAGTCTTGTAAGTCCTGCCTAGACTTGTAACTTTTTCTAATGACCTCATCCTGCTAAAAGAGATGAAGATGGGGCAGGGATGTGGAGGACCTCTCTCCTGCATCACAGTTCATACCTTCTGAGACAATCGGCTTCCCTGAAGACTTACTCACTCTTCGCTGAACTGATGATGGAAGAACTACTCTGCACTAGAAAGGCCAGTGAGTTTTCTAATGACCCACTGTTGCTTGTGCCCCTTCCCATGTTTCATGCTGTAGTGACAGATCAACTCCGTTGAACCAGCAGGCAGCCCTAGCAAAGGACTAGCCTCTTTTCTTTAACTAGCTTTAATTCTTGTTCTTTGACTTTCCTTGGATATATCCCACCCATGCAGTAGCCCATCCTGATGCCGTGATATCACACGGGATCAGAGCACAGAGCATTTGATGTTGCAGCCCCATATTGCAGCTGGATATAGTTGAGCAGTACACAAAGCAGCAAGGATCACGAGGGGCTTGGTTTTATTTCCCCTCCAAACACTACTGGCAGAAAGAGAACAGACACAAATGCCTGTTGCACAGGTCTCTTGCCTCTCAGTTCTGCTCATTTAGCTCAGCTTAATGATTCCTCTTGGCTGCCTCTTCTCTTCCAACCTATATCTGTGAATATTCATCTTTAAAAGTAAAGCACCGTAGAAGTGGGCCTTCATACAGGACTCTCGCCGGCTGCCACTCCTGCTGACAAAAAAGATTGCAAGAAGCAGGAATTTGAATAAAGGACAAACGTCACATATGCTGTGTGCTATGGAGGACAAATGCTGAATACAAAATATGTGTAATTGCTGAGTTAATTATCTCACTAAAGTCTAAATGTTGTTTTTCAGCACTCCCCCCCCACACTCAGTTGTTTACTTTTATCAGTTAGAAAATAAAAAATCAATGTCATGAAAAACATAATTATATTCCTACTAATCTGGAGTGTTTTCTCATTTGAGTACTGCAGTCTGATGCATTTTATCACTTTCCATCAGATTATAGCAGTGGAAATTGCCAGCTAAAAGCTATGGCTTTAGAGCAAAAAAGGGGAAGAAAACCCACCCCAAAGCCATGTGCCTTGCCAATCAAATCTTATTCCTAATGACAAAGCTTCTGCGATTTCCTTTCTGACAATACATGAATAGCTAGTGAATAATTGGTTCAACAGGAGCTTCATTAAAGTCCAAGAGAGAAAGCAGGATCTTTCATGTGAATAATTTGGAATGATTGGTAAAGATGAGGCATTATTATAGGATTGCCTTCTGCTCCACAGTCAGAAATACGCAGCCTCTCCCGTGCTGAAGTGTGAAAACATTTTGTAAATAGTTCTAGCTACTCCCAAGCGGTGGGTGATCTTGCTACTTAGTGAAATGACTTTTTGGTTGCTACTGTTTCTGGATTAAATGCACCCATTCTCTACACAAGTGGAAAGTAATTGAGCTTTGTCTGGGGAGCCCAGCTGCGGATACATCCTCCCGCTCCCAGCTTGAACAGGTTTTGGTGTAAGCCTGGGGTGCTTCTCCTCCGCCACTGCAGCGCAAAGGGAAGCGGCACTGACCCGCGGAAACCCAGAGCCTGTGGCTGCGTGCCCGGGCTCGGCCCACCACGCTGCTTCCCTCTGTGCCGTCCAGTCTGGGCTGGAGGTAAGTGCACAGCCCGTCCCCAGCGGCTCGGCCACTACAGTCTTCCTCGTGGGCAAAAATACTGTCGGAAGCTCGGCCTGGCGCGTGGTCAGCAGAGGGAACGTTACCCATGGGAGTGACCTGTGGTCATTTCCTGGAGCAGAGGAGTCCCCGCCGAGCCGCCGCCTCAGCCTGAACCACCCTCTGCTCCCAGCACTCTTGCCACGACCCCACGTAGCAGCGCAAGGCAGCAGGGTCCCGCCAGCAAACCCCATCCCTGCTCCTGTAAGGCAGCAGGGTCCCGCCAGCAAACCTCACCCCAGCTCCTGTAAGGCAGCAGGGTCCCGCCAGCAAACCTCACCCCGGCTCCTGTAAGGCAGCAGGGTCCCGCCAGCAAACCCCATCCCTGCTCCTGTAAGGCAGCAGGGTCCCGCCAGCAAACCTCACCCCGGCTCCTGTAAGGCAGCAGGGTCCCGCCAGCAAACCCCATCCCTGCTCCTGTAAGGCAGCAGGGTCCCGCCAGCAAACCTCACCCCGGCTCCTGTAAGGCAGCAGGGTCCCGCCAGCAAACCCCATCCCTGCTCCTGTAAGGCAGCAGGGTCCCGCCAGCAAACCTCACCCCGGCTCCTGTAAGGCAGCAGGGTCCCGCCAGCAAACCCCATCCCTGCTCCTGTAAGGCAGCAGGGTCCCGCCAGCAAACCTCACCCCGGCTCCTGTAAGGCAGCAGGGTCCCGCCAGCAAACCCCATCCCTGCTCCTGTAAGGCAGCAGGGTCCCGCCAGCAAACCTCACCCCGGCTCCTGTAAGGCAGCAGGGTCCCGCCAGCAAACCCCATCCCTGCTCCTGTAAGGCAGCAGGGTCCCGCCAGCAAACCTCACCCCGGCTCCTGTAAGGCAGCAGGGTCCCGCCAGCAAACCCCATCCCTGCTCCTGTAAGGCAGCAGGGTCCCGCCAGCAAACCTCACCCCGGCTCCTGTAAGGCAGCAGGGTCCCGCCAGCAAACCTCACCCCTGCTCCTGTCGCCCACCGAAAGTTAGGAACAGCAACAGGAGCAGAGCTGAGCTCAGATTTCAGGGAGAGGCCAAGCCCTGGGACTGGGAGCTGACACCCTGTAAAGACAAGCCAATTTCTGAGTTTCAAATCTGGGCTTCCTCCTCCGCGCCGAGAGCCCAGGCCTGCCAGGCCCGGTATCTCCGACGAGAGCCAATTAACCTCATGGCCTTACTTGGGATTTCATATGCCCTAGGTTTGCCATATGGCATCCTAAACTCTGCATATACCTCAGATTTTAACAAATAACCCTTTTTTTTTAAAGGAAGGACCAGTTAGTTTCTTTACCCTGCAATAACAGATGCTTCACCTCACATGCAAAACTGTACAGTGAGTCTGGCAGCCCCTGAGCCGAGTCGCCCGACTCCAGCTGTCTTGGATGGATGAGACCTCAACATGGGGAAACTCAGCAGCAGGACAGCCAGCTCCTCGTCTGTACCCCTGAGGATAACGAAGCCTTCTCCAGCGCGTCATCTCACGATATCACCTGCGAGGCTTTAAAACAGTCAGTGGCTGCATTAAAATACCACTTCTAAAGATAATCCCACAGGGTCCTTCACAGCTTGAGGCAGTGATTGTTAGCGATGCACGGTGTTGGGGTTCAGAGTTTCTTACTCTCTGTCGAGCCTTTTCTAGGTCGAGCTGGAGAAGGCCTTGTGCAATACCAGCATGGCTCTAAGTGCCCCTCCCAGGAAACAAACCCGCATCCCGGGTGGGCCCTTTCCCAAGAGGTTCAGCAGGCTGGGGTAGGACCGCTGTGTCAAGGCAGGTCTCGAGGAGAGCATACTGGATGAACATTTGGCGAGAGCGACCACGTACGTGCCAGTGGACACACATGCCCTCCTGCTCTGGCCTCTGCCTGTTTCGGCAGGGGCCAAAAATCAGGGAATCGGTTTTTCACCCAGCGTACCCGCTATTGCTCAGCACAGCTATGCTAACGTACAGAGACATACGCTACCTGCCAGAATTTGGTTAATTCCTGGCAAAATAATGACTGTAATAAATAACAACAGCAATGTTGAACGTGATCCTGCTCCTCTAGGCAGTGAATAAAACAGCCTTCCCAACACAGAGGCTGTGGCCTGATGTCAAGTGGCTGCAACCCAGCCAACTCGGAGCAGCTGAGGAGGCTACGTATACGGGAGGAGATTCACTGCGGGGCGGCTCACGGAGCGAGAAGCGAGTTTCATTTGCTATGAGTCCTCATTTGCACAGACACCAGTTAATCGGAGCTGTCCATTTACTTTGCTGAGGCTCCTCACCCCATGTGTGCTTGAAACGTGGAATGCCACACTATCGCTGCAGGACTGAGAATCTTCAGAGGGTCTAGAGCCTTGGCAGATCTTTCTCTGCAGTTTTTGAGTTTACAGCAATGGCCTTTTCATTTTCATATACTTACAGCCTACTTTTTAAAACATTTACGCCATCTCTTGCTCTTTTCACAGGTCTTCACGTGGCTGGTCAGCAGAGTGTGCGCTGCTGACATTAAATAGCCCTGGCTGAGAGATGAGCACTAATAGTATCAGGATTGATATATGAAAAAAAAAAAAATATCTACAAATTCAGGGCATGCAGCAACAGTGAGCAGAATTTCTGTGAACAGTTTTGCCATTCACTACCAAAAAGAAAATATTTGTCCTCGCTCTTCCCCACAACGTGTTTACAATGGCAACTGCTACCTGAGCTGGTGTTTGGGTTGCTGAGCAAGTGAGCAGCATCCTAAGGAAATAAACACACAAGCAGGTGTGCAACCATGCTCATTTGCTGCTTTTTGAGGGCAGGAGAAGTGTGATGTAATTAGCAGACACGTTTAAATTTTTAATTAAGAATTTTAATGGATTATTCACTGCCTACCAGAACACACATGCTCTTAGTTTCTCACTCTTCTAGGCTGGGTTCCTAAGGAAACTAGGCTTAGTCAGCCATGCTGCCAGCCAGCCCGCCCTCCTTCCTAATCAGTGTTGAACTCTTTGGGGTCCATGGCAGGCAAACACCACTTTTGTGGTGAAATCATGACTGCATCACAACACAGTGGTAGGAAAAGGTCTGAGTAGCTGCTGCAGCTCAGCAATAGGCACAACAAGATTTCTTCCAGGAGCAGGGCCCAAGCCTCCAGCAAAATCAGCTGGGGCAGGGGAGGAAGGCACAAGAAGAAAGCAGGAAAAGAAGAAAAGAGCATCCTGACATGTTGACCACAGTTTCCCTGGACTCCCTCTGACTTACTGTTCAATTTTATTTTTTTTTTTTAATATTTTTTTTAGTCTTATGACACTTGCTGGCGTGGTGATACTCCTTGCAGTGCCAGTGTGATACAGGTTGCAGCTGAGGTCAGAAGGGCACGTAACCGAAAGATTCATTGGACTCCAAGAGTTGTAAGTGCCACTGCTCACACGAATTGTTTTCTTCTGCTTGTGAACTAATGGCATTTATTTCCAGCATGACTCTATACTTCAGGTATAGAAAGGCTGGAGGACTAAGAAAAAGAGTTCCCAAAGTTTCTAGCCCCGTCTTCTTATCGCTGAAAGAGGGGAAACAATTCCTTCCATGGTTCAGTAGTATAAGTGGTAGGTTTTATTCCTGGCTGTTTCCACCATTTCTGGTCTTCTGTGAAGGAAAATGGGTTGACATTTTTGCTGGCATCATCAGTCTTTAAAAGCCGTGGAGATTTTGAGAAGAACAGCCTGTCAGGGAGCAGCACGAGCTGGCTCTCTGCAAGGGAAGGTGAGCTGGGAGCTGAGCACAGCAACACAGCTAGCTGGGCAGGAGTCTCACCAGTCCCACAGCCCCCAGGCGAGGCAAGCAAGACAGGTCCAGGGAGGGTAAGAGGATCAGGCAGGTTCGTGGTGATGCGGCAAGTCTGAGATCAGGCTGGAACTCAGCAGCAGGTCAGGGTCTAGGTCCAGAGCAACGGGCCCAAAGCCAGGGACAGGCACGGCTGCAGCACAGCAGGAGCTTTAGCTCAGATGAGGGCCAAATGGAAGGGGCTTAGCTTAAGAGCAGGTCCCGCAGGAAGCGGTACCAGCCCTGGCTGAGGCCTCCCTGCAGCGCCGTGCCCAAGGCCAGCACAGGAGGTGGGGCAGCTCTCAGCTGTGCTAGCTCCGAGTTGGCCCCGAGCCCAGGCACCCAGACAGCCGGGAGGGGGGATGCTCTCAGAGCCCCGAGACAGCCCTCGTCTCTCTGTGTCTGCTCTTGCCGAAGCATGGAGGAATAAGCCAGAAAGTTTCTATGTGATGTGGAATGGCCTCTGATGACTTTAAACCCAACAACCTCCCTTTTTGGATTTAGGCTTGCCAGATATAACTGCTGCTTGTTGCCTGGTGGTCCAGCAAATGGTTTTTCCAACCCTATGGAGTCCAAGCAGATCATAAGACTACTCAGCACCTGGTGGTGAACATTCTGGTGGATACGGGATGGAGAGGACCCTGGCCCTAAGTGCAACGTGAGATAGACGATCACCTGGGAATTCCAAGGTGCAGAGTCATAAATATTAAACCACAGAAGCTGAACGGCCAGAAATGAAGCACATTGTTACAGCTGAACAAGAATTAAAAAAAAAAACAAAACAAAACAAAAAGAAAAACCAACCCCCCCTCCAAACTCCTTCTGTATGTGCACAGTTTAAGGGGGCAAGCGAGTTCACTGCATCCATGTAGCAGGGGTACAGAGCTGCTCCCGTACTGCCAGAGCTACACGAACTCACCCAGCAGCTGGACTGGGGTCTCGGGGTCTCAGCTCTCAGCCAGTCCCAGCACAGCACAAACACTGAGTGTTGCGAATCGAACTGCCGGGGAACTCCTAGCACCAAACCGCAAGAAGATTCTTCTCCCACAGTTGGGATCTGTGTATTTGTTTTGATTGTCTCACTGCAAAATACCTCAGTGACGCTACAAAGGATGTATTTGACATCTATTGCTGACAGGTTTTTCTCCACCATTCACCAAAGCAATGTTTTGTGTGCCTTCCGTTCTATTTACTACCTAAATTATCCATGCATTAACACAGTTCACAGTCACTGTCATTTTGGTTCCTGTTGCAATCTCACTTTATGGGTAACTTTGTTTATTAATTCCTTCCCACAGACTTGCCTGAAGGTAATGCTTTGTTCTGTACCAGCCCTGCCCCGCTGAACTGCATCGCGCATCTCTGGAAAAGGTCCATGCTGCTAGTGCCGTTTCCAGGACAGCCTAGAGAGAGACGAGCAGTCGCACTGGGCTGCAGTGTCTGTTGGAGGTGCTGCTTGAATTCCAGGGCACAACATAGCCCTGAAGGACTTTCCCACATCGGTATCTCTGTCAGAGCTGCTGTTTGAACCGACGCGGTGAGTCTCTTGTTCAGACTAAGCGCTTGTTGCAAGAGGTGCATTTCCACTTCAGTCGAACAAGACCCAGCCTGAACCTGGTTGGAGAAACAATCCTGGTGCCTTAGGATCTCTCCCCCCTCCCCCAAATCTCTTTTGTAGATAAGCTGGTGAACACAAACGTTGTAGGCGCAGAATGAAATTGTTCATGTTATGACTCTCTTCTCAACTTACCTGGGGACTATACTTTTGGACTTAATCTTGTTACTGCACTGTTTGCTGGTAATCTGCTTTGTTTTGTTCATTTACATTATTTTTAACAGCCTGTATATAAACCCAATGTAACTACACTAAAAGTATGTGTGTACATGAGCATGTATCTATAGTTTTTTAGAGATATGAAGTCATTTGTTTTTTTAATATAAAATTGCCTTCTCAGATTTTTAAATGTGGTGCCAGTTTTTCAAGGTCCTGGCCCAAAATAATTGTATTAATTTAGGAATAAGATTGTGTTGGACTTATGGAAGAATTTTAAGACAGAACTGCAAAATGCAACATAGAATGGAAAATATAAGATATAGTTTGGCTTCTTCTGTCTGTCAGTTTTAAAAACATATGTCATATTTAAAAACATTTTTTTTTCAGGAAAAAATTCTGAAATGAAAAAAAAAATCAGAAATCAGCAGCTGATAAAAAAGAAGTGTTGTATAGAATGGAAATAAGGATGACTCTTCCAGGCTGCCTTTCATCAGGAAAGCAATTATCAAGGACTGAAGTGAAAGAGAATGGGAATATTTGGCTGGACTTAAGGTTGGTTCTAATAATGACTCTTCTGAAAGATATCTGAAAACTCATAGCCAAAAATATTTCTAAATCAAAAGGCAATGGCTATTGCAAAAAGTCCTGAAAGCGTATGGATGAGTTTTCCAGTGAGCATCCAAGAAACTGGAAATGTCACAGTGCCTTTAATTTAGCCTTGCTAGCACCAGCACAGCACTTTCATGGAGTATTGCCTTCATTGGAACTGCTCACAGACTCAGATGTTTGCAGCAGCATTTTTGTGCATGGCAAACTCTTGCAATATGGGAGGTTTTCTTTTCCCTGGCAGTGCAATATGCAAATACACTCCACTGATGCAAAACTGAGCCCACTTAGTGCAGCTTATCATACTGAAATAGCCTCATCAGTGCAAACACCCAGCATCCTCTTACCCAGGCTGTAATAAGATCTCAATGACATATACAAGGGTTTCTAGGATCAGGTTATTATTTGTGTAACATTAAAGTCCTGCTCTATGTGGCAGGCAAATGTATGGTACTCTTCATGGCACTTATTTATAAAGAAAAACTTGAAAACACAGTGCATCTATATATCAGGGCATGTAAGCATTAATGGCCCTGACCAGCCCCACCTGGGGCCTCCCCACCACCCCTGCCCAGGAGCCCCATTTCAGCTCAACCCTAGGCTATGTAGTAGGAGTGCTGGTTTCTAGCTCAGCTGCAGCCATGCCTGTGGGCCCTGTTTATCCAGACCACAGGCTAACTTTCCAGCTTGACCTTGACTTTGGCCCTGCTCATCACCATGGACCTGCCTGCTCATCACTGTACTCAGTACAGATTCTGACTTGCGGCTTGACTGTCCGGCTTGACCTCGGACCTGCCTCATCACCGCAAACTTGCCTGGTGAGCCTGACTTTTGGTTAAACCTGGACCTGACCTTGGGGTCTGCCCTGCCCTGCTCCCTTGGTGCCCGCCCTGGGACACCCTGCAGCTCCTGGGCTGCAGGGGGCAACTGACCCTTGCTGCTCCCTGGTGCTGTGCTAACAACTCTTCATGTGTGCGCACAAACGGGAGAAAGATTAAGAGATGAGTTACAAACTCAAGAGAATTTGTTAATAATGGAAGCAGTGACTCAGCACCCTTGCCACCATTAGGATGTGCCACGTGAAGGGTTTTTTTTTTTTTCTAGTGTGTCTCAGACCCTGCTTCAGCAGTATGAAATATAGATCATGAATTAATTAGAAACAATTCAACTGCATGATCATAATATTGTTTTTCTTTCCATGAACGGATGTAACTCATCTGTCTCTGTCACAAGTGCTCAAATTTGTCTCTGAATTGCACTCAGGGCCTCCTGAGTTTCAGATTCTCCCTCATTAGGGATTTTAAAATTATACATGTGGTTCTGAGAACCTCAGTCTTTTGGGGGTTTTAAACCTGTCTAGCAATGGGAGATAGAGATTCTGTCTTTTTAAATACAGCCATAAGGCTCCCCACGTAGCAGTTCTTGTACCTAGAACAGATGACAGGCTACTTCTGCGTGGCACTGCAGCAGGGCACTAGGTAGAGCAGAAGCAGAACCTCGGGATGGAGGCACAGACCCTGGTGAACCTGCCAGCTCCAGCTCTTTCTCAGTCCTCTGATGCCCCTCTGTTGAGCGGCGTATCACACACAGCCTCCCTTTTCCCTCAACTTGCAACGACTGCTGTGCTCCATTGTAATCCATCATGAGAGAAGACGACAGACTTTTGTCCCTAGCAGTCTGTCTGTCTTGAAGTATATGCGCAGTTTGGAGTGTCAAATTTCTGGGCTCATGCTAAAGACACCTTTGTCAGGGGAATCGGGTATGTAGTGGTGCTTCTTGGTGTGCATGGGGGATGGTTTTATTTCTTCACTGCACATTTTGTGGCCTGTCACATCTTTTGATCTAAAAAAAGCCCTGTACTAAGCCTCAACTGTCCATAAAGCTGTGTTGAAAAATGTAAGATGCTGTGGAAATCAACAGTTGTTTAAATCCACATGGATCATGTAATGTCTAAAAGCATCTTTCCCCACAACAGGGAGGAGATGAATTTAAAAAACAAACAAACACGCACACGCCCCCACAGCTCCCCAAGGTCAACACGCAGTCATTCAACTCAAGCAGTCAGCCCTGCCTCAAAGAGCAACACACTTAATATTGCTAGGCTCATGATGGAGATCACAGTGGTGTCAGTTCTCAAATCAAAGAGAAATACAGGTTCCTGTCCCAGGAGAAGGCAATTGGTTTTGAAGGGTTGTCAGTCTAGAAATTTTAAATACACATATGTACATGTGCCAGCAAACTCAGTCTTCTGAATGTATGAATGACCTTTCTCCAGACGGGAATTTGTAGCACAAAACCCTCTGAATGGCAGTCTTTGGCAGAACTGAATGTGGTGGTGTGTGTTTGTTTGAATATTTCGGCTAAAAAGTATTTCAAAACAGGAAGGTAAGAATAAGTTGCTTAATTGATTATGGGTGAGGAGTATGGCAATTGCTTGCCCAAGATAACCATTTGCAGTAAACACTAATAAAGGAGAAGAACTGATTTAGGACTATAATCAGGGTTGCAATGGCTTAAAACCCAGTAAGGAAGGATTTAGACTGAACGTCAAGAAAAACCACCTGAAAGCAGCAAGGTGTTTAGTCTGGGAAATGCTGGGGAGGTATCGAGGGCGCCTCCGCCCAGGTCACTTCAAGGCAGCTCATTGAGGAAAGGGCACAACTGAGTTACAGTTTTATTCTGGACTTTATCATTTGCAGCTCATCTTTTAACTCTAAGCTCTCAAGAACACATTTTAGGGAGTGATCCTGCTGAAAGAAGTTAAATGTGCCATCTTTTCCTCATTTGGATCTATGTTCTCTGCTTCCTTTCTATGACCCTATACCTGGAGCATTTAAAGAACTAAATCATCAACCTGAAACAAGTTACTCCTTTTCTCCTACCTTCTCTCAAAAAGAAGAAGGGAAAAAAAAAAAAGCCCAGAGAAATTCAAAGAGAATTTAAACTAGATAAAATCAAGGAAATTCCAAACTGAAGTAGGCCTTTCTGTTTAAATGTGGTGGTTAATGCTGCTACTGATTAGAATCACAGTAGTGCCTAGATGTCTTAGCTGAGATTAGGAGGGGGGTAATGTTGCTTTATTTATAC
The DNA here is from genome assembly GCA_013389905.1 of Sula dactylatra. Lineage (NCBI taxonomy): Eukaryota > Metazoa > Chordata > Aves > Suliformes > Sulidae > Sula > Sula dactylatra. Next base: position 16,288 of record WEKW01012244.1, on the reverse strand, counting down.
TCTAGATTAAAAGAACAGTCAAAGGAGGTATTACTGTCCGTATATGATAGAAGAGAAGATGAAACCCTGGGAGATTAAGTGACTTACTGATACGAAGTCTGTAAGAAAGACAGAAAATGAAGCCAGAGCTTCCGAGTTTCAGTTCGGTGCTTTATTCCAAACTCTTTCCCTCTGCCAGGGAGCTTCGCCAGGGTAGGGCTTCGAGAAGGTTTGCTGTTACCCGACCAGCACGTTGCTACCTATGCAAAGTGGGAACTGCGGTGCTTGGATCAGATGGGCTTTGCGGCAGGAGCTGGAGCCAGTTAATGTGGCTGGCTGTGGGTTAATTCTTTATGAAATGAGATTGTTGTTCATGTGTGTCGTGCAACTGCACTCAGGAGACCCGATTTTGATTGCTTGCGTTACCAGCTGGGAAGTCAGAAGTTTGTAATTTTAGAAGCAAAAGGAGAAATGTAATTTCCTGGACTATAGATGATTTTTTTTAAGCAATTATCCAATGTCTGTAGAGTCAACATGTAAACTCAGTGCTAATTCTTTTCTAAGAGGTTAATTGTTATAATAGGGAAAAACCCCGTATTGAGTGGGTTCATCACTATATTCAGAACCCCCCTCCCAAGCTGAACATATTCTTTCTAATAATGCCCAGCGTTTATACAGACAGGAGCATTTCTGAGCTCCAAGTCGGCTTCACCAAGAGACAGGTTAATATTTTTCCTATTTAACAAACAAGAAAACTGTAGCAAGGGGCTTTCAGCAAGACTAGAGACAGTACCATGTGTTTAAAACTCAAAAGATCCTGCTGCCCACTACTGTATTTAATTTCTTCAGCCATATTATTTTCTGTTAGACTATTTGCCTCTGATAGCTCTGGATAGCTGTGGATTTGAAGCCAAGGAAAGATTAAAGAAAAAAAAAAAAGACAAGTGAAACCCTGAACGGAACAAAGGACATGTAGGCTGAGTGGGCAAAGGATGTGAACAGGAATGCTCTACTGGAAGCTTCTGGGGTTTAGGAATATATTGTTATTGTGTGTAACTTCTCTGTGAGGATGCCACTGCTATTTTACAAATATTAATGATTTATTTTTACAGATTCCCTCTGCAGAAGGTAAATAAAAATAGCTTATTTACTGTCTTTCCTGAAATGGCTACATGTAGGCACAGGGCCTGATTTTCAGAGGAGATGACAAACACAAAAAAAAGGTCAGGCTTACTTTTCCTGGATCTAATGAGGATGGAATTATTTTTCTTATATTCCTGAATATTCTCCATTTACAGATAACTATTCAACTATGTTTATGTTTTCATTTTAACCAAATTATGGTGTTGGATTAAAAAGCCAACATTTGCTGATAAAAACATTGAGTTAATTGCAAATGTTCGTTCTTTGAGATGCTGCCTGCTTTCATGAAGACTGTTTCTACCTCCACAAGTTTACAGTTTAAATGGTATTTCAGATTCTACCACATACAATTCTTAATATAAGGAAAACTTGTAGTATAATAGATAATTTGATAATCTCTAAAAAAATGTCACCGAGCCCCCAAATTAGAAAATGCATATTTCCATTGCATATAATTTTTCATTTGCTTACTCAGTTTTACTACTAATTGAAAGGTCTCCTATGAGTCCTGGCATATGCAATGACAGCATTTGTGAGAAAGTTATTTTTATGATGTAATGTGGGAATTTATTACATATATTTGTAGATTCCTTTCCTGTAAGATAATTTGGTATTTGCTTTTTTTTTAATTATTATTCTTTTATGTATCCCTTGCTTCCCAGAAAGAGCACTGAGGTCACAGATGAGCTCTTTACTTAACTTTAAATTATTTTAGTTTAGTCCAGAGTTTCCAAAGATTAATTATTCTATGCACACTACTTCAGATTGCTTCATTTGCAGGAAATTAATGTTCAGCATTACTTGGAAGTGAAGGAAAACTAACAGATCGTTCTTTAAAAGTCTGTCATTAATGCCGTATACTGTATTTTTCTATTCCTAATGACTGGGATTTTAAGTCGGCCACACAAAATTAAGCCCAAACTTGCAAACACTTAAGGTATGATAGCGAGCTCATCAGCCAGTGGAAACCTTTCACTGGTTTTAAAGGATTTGGGATTATTCCCCGAAGCAGGTGTATGACTTCATGAATACACACAAGAGTATCCCCACTGAAAACTTCAAGACTCTTCCGTGGCCACCACACATCTTGTTGGGACCGCAGCAAAGAGGGGCGAGCATTGACTGAGGTTCTTGGTACGACCCGCCTTCTCTCCCCAGACTGTCTGTTCAGGCGTAATTACATCTGTAATCACTCCCTGACCCGATCCAGTTTAGCTTGTACACTTCTAATGGCAGGTCATTTCTAGAATATCTGAACATTCTCTGCACCTTCTGTGGGGCGCGTAAACCAGCGGCAATCCAGGGGATGACTCACTGGATGCGAGTTAAGCACCCAGCTCCTGTCGAAAGACAATAAGAGTTGATTAACTCCCAGCTGAGCTTTTGAAAATATCCAACTCTGCTCTTAGGCCACCTTTCAGATGACAATAATGCATAGAGAATGCTACTGGTTGCAGTGGAGCAGAATATTCACCTTAGTTCTTAGCTCAGGCAGCATGATATCTCACTTAGCAGCAATAAGCTGTGTTAAAAAAAAAAAAAAATCTGGCAGCCCAGAATTAACAGAGTGGGTGAAATACTGTGAGGAGCAAGAGAGACAGCAGTGGATGTTATGGAAAGACACAGGGTCTGATTATCCAGGCGTTGAGAGGGATAGGGAAAAAAAACCGAGGGGATGTTCTGCAGCTTAATTAATGGAAAGAGGCTTGTGCATCTGACAGCAGCCCCTCTGCAAGGTGAATTCTTTCATAAAGAGCCTCATTCATGAGTTGCCAAGACATCCACAACCTATTCTTGAATTCACACAAAAATTAAAAGAAAAACAACTGACTGGCTAATTTAGTGACTTGCAGGATGCAGCTGGTGCTACTGTTTTCACAAAAAAAAAAAAAAAAAGGCCTTTTCCCTTCCACCTCCTAACCATTCCAGTCTTCCTCCCCACCCCCAGCTATTTTGTATCCTGCTGCACCAGTGAGGAGTGTGACAACTCCTGACTTAGCTGGCACTGTGGGATATCGAATAACAAAGGGGAACGATATCAGGATAACAGGGGGGTTCTGGCCAGCGCTAAGGAAACAATTCTGCCAATCTCACTGCTTGCCCAGGTCCTGCCATCAGCGGAGAGGTAGAACTTCCCTCTTTTTTTTTTTTTTTTTTCTTTCTAATGAAATAAACAAAGGGCTCCATTATGCTGGATAATGCAACTCCGTCCCTGGCATCTTGATAAATCACCAGCTACCTATCTTATGTACCACTGAGGAGACAGTTTGTGTAGTTCAATGTGTACGAAGAAGCTACTTCGTGTTTCCAGCACTGATATATTATTACCTTAGCTCTTCCTAGCTACTACAGTAGTTCGCATTCTCGTATTACCTGACACAGAAAAACTAGTCTCTCCTGCCCCCCAAATCCTTTTTCACTCAGATTTTTCCTTCCCAAAGGATATTTCATACAAAATCCTACTGTGCGTGACAATAATTTAACAACCAGAGTTAGTCAGGTTGGGAGCCCTAATACGAGCAAGCCACTGGCTATTTTTAAAGCAGCATTGAGCAAATCTAAAGGTTTCTGAAAGGTATTTGAAATGATGTGGTATATTGCCACCTGACTCTGACAGGCCTCCCAGTCTAGCTAACAGAGGTAGAGTTGCTCTAGTACCGGCAGCTATGGGAAGTGACTGAAATAAATTGTTTGTGCAGTCAGAGCTTTATTTAGCAAGGGAACCTCACAACTAATGCTGCCAACAAAGAAAGTAAAGAAAAACATCGTACAGACCTAGCTAAAACTCCAGCTGGAGACAGCAACTTGGTCCTCGAGACTAGCCAAACCCCACTTGGTTCAAGCTGCAAAAGGAAAAGACGGGTGGAGGTTGCTCAACTTTCAAACAATACAGAGCAGACCTAAAGTTCTGCTAAGCCTGGGCTCAGCAAATTCGGAGCTGGTTTGTCACATGGGTTATTTCCCAAACTCCCATCCTTTATGAGAAGGTGGGTGTGCCAGGAGATGCTGAGCAGAAGCCCAACGGGGGAAGTGCTCCAACCAGCTCTGCAGTGGGCGAGGGTTTTCGCTGTCTGTTGAGTCTGAAATGTGGTGGGTGTGCCTTTCAGTCGTATTTCTTACAGCTCTGGCTGCTTGTCTAGTGCTGCCGTACACCAAGGGTTGGGCAGTGTCAGAAGAGTCTCCAAATTACGTGCCTGGTAACAGCCTCTCCGGTCATTTCAATTTCTTCAGCTTATTAATAGGATTTAAAAAAAATATAGTGGAAAGTGGATGAGAATGGGATTAACAAAAATATGGCCAAGCTGTCTCCTCCCCCTTATTCTCCATGTTTCTTGGCAATGTTTGACCAATAAAAGACTGCCAACAACTTCCAAGTCTGGAAATTTTCCCCTGGCTAAAAACTGAACTAGAATGTAGTACACCCACATCACAGTTGGAAGTTGTGAGGACTCATTCAGTTAGGTTAAGGACTGTCAGGATCCTTTAAAGGCTCAAAGTAACCTTATTTAGCAACAGGGCCTTTGCAGTCTCTTTTATTGGCTTCTGAGTACTGAGGATGGCCTTCTTTTCATCTGGAGGGCTCAGCCAGTGTGATGCCAGACTTTTTGGAGAGGCTTTTTTTTTTTTTTTTCTTCCCTCTCCCTCTTCTTGTCCAGTTGGGTCTGGAGAAAGTTATAAAAGTAATGTTCATTAAAACAGAGAGCGGGAGAGTATTCCAGCAGTTTGGAGAGCACAAAAAGCTGTTGGGAAGCTGTGAAAGGGATTTTGTGTGAACGCTGAGGAGAATTCCCCCCCCCCCATAAACTGACAACCCAATACCCCCAAAGGGAACAGTGGGAGGGAAACCTAAACCTGTGGACAAAGTCAGCCGATAATGATTGGAGAGTTAATTACTTTAAAGCTCACAAAGACAAGCTGAGGTGTTAAAATGGCTCCTGCAAACACCAGCATCCTCCCCTTTCACCTAGACTAACTAATCGCAGCAGGACGGTAGCAAGAAGGACCTGAGCAGCCTCTGAGTACGGCAACTTTCACGAGCCCTGAGCAAACCGATCTTTATTCATTTTCATTTCCATCCTTTATCTCATCAGCTGCCCTCACAAAGTATTACCGTGAACGTGTATAAAAACACAAAGCTGCATCAAGTTCAGTGATGCTGGTTGATACAGAGTCCTGCAATATCCCAGTCCTTCCTCTTGGGATTAGCCTAGAAAACACTACCCTTGCACACAGCAGCAAAATGCTTCCTGTCGTATCAGTGCGTTTTACATGGCAGAAGGAGAAACTTAAATCCAGTATAGCTATAACTAACAATTTAGTGCGGAGCCTAGGTGCTAATCCTTTTCTCTCCAGCAAATTTGTTTTGAGTCACACTTTCTATTAAGATTCCATTTGTGAGGTTTAACACAAGATTAGCAGGTGTTTCCATGGAAAGCATATAGAGTTTAAATACATCGGTAGGGTGTTTCAGGCTATGATGAGCTATTGTTACGAAAAGCCCTATTGACCCATTGGACTCATAAGGATTGATTACCATTTATTAAAACATCTATTAATCACTTACTAATCCTTTATCATGTGTGTATAAATAGAACCCCCGTATGCAGTATTGTGAGCTGTCTATATGAAAGATACCCACCGTCTTACCGGACGCTACCGTGCATAGGAGCCACCTGTCTTTCTCTGCTTTGCTTTTAGCCTTTTCCTTTGCACTCCTAAATTCTATTCATCCCGCTGCCTCTTTAACATGTTTTTTTGCTGTTAATGCAGCAAAAAGACATGCTCCTGCTAAGGTTTCAAATATGTGTTACCAGGCCACTAGCTTCTTCTCCATGACAAGCGCAGCTACTCCGTAACTGGGTCTCCTGTGGCTAGAGCAGGGCCCTTGGAATTCAGGGGGCCAGATTTTTCCTTAAGCTGGCATCCTTTTCTAATCACTTTGCTCTGTGCTTTGTGTCTCTGGCTGGAGAACAGGAAAAACAATACACGTTCACCTAACAGAGCTCTTATAGGAACTAATTAATTAAGGATTGTAAAGTACTTTGATATAGCAGTGTGGTATATTTGCCAGAGTAGAACGGAACATGTGGGATTTATTACAAAAAGTCACTGTCTCCATCCCTGTGGGATGACAGCTGATCTACCACAAACACTTATTTCCAAATTACAGTATTATGCCAATTACAACTCCTGAGTTCAGACTGTTATAGCATGTACCTTATAATCTGTTAGTCTCAGGAATTAAAAAGCCCCCAAATCAGTAAGATGGCAGCAGGAGACTATTTTATACTATTATTCAATTTTATTAAATGTAATAGAGGAGACAGCAAATGATCAAAAAATATGCCCACAGGTTATTCACTTTGTATGTGCCTCTGTGTGTGTAAATATATGCACGTATATATCCATATCGTCTATATTAGTATTTATTAATAGTGCTTAAGTTGGGCAGCGATGCTGTCACGTCCAGCAATGCATATCCTCATACATAAACCAAGAAACATTCTGTTTGTATTCAGAGGGGTAGACTTAGCTACATGGATTAATCTTTCAGATTGCATTACAATACAAAAGGCTGTAAAAAAAAAAAAATCCGGGAAGTGAAAAGAGAAAAGGCTGGCTTAATCCAGAAGGCATATGAGGTTGAAGGCTAGGGCTGCAGGGAAGCTGCTGGACCCACGGCAGGTGAGCTAAGCAGGGGAGGCGGGATAGGTAAAGAATACAGGTGTTCAGCTAATGGGCCGGGACACGCGCAGGGCGACTGCAGAGGCTGGGAAGAAACTGGCTGCTGCACTCTTAGGAAGACTCTTCTCCCCAGGGTCACTCCTTTTGGCAGCGTGTGCCAGGGGAGGCGATTTCCAGGTGACTGTAGTCATGTACGCAGTTATGTATGGTAATTATAGAAGGAACATCCCGGCTTTGCTGAAGTCATGGGAAGTTTTGCCAGACTTTGATGGGGGTCAAGACTTCACCCTCTAGCAGCTCCAGAGATAAATAGGGATCTGTCACCATACCAATGTGGACAACTATATAATTGTTGCTAAATATGTAACGGCCCCCCTAGTTCCAATGTAACTGCACCAGTGATTAAAGCCCCGACAGGGAAATTCTTATTCTTGTATACGCAGTAATTTCATGCACAAGAATTTTCCCGCTAATTTCAAGTGAGTGTTCAAACTCTAATTTAGCATTCTTTTTTGTATACCGATGAACTTGGTCTGCATATGGCTGGGCTTCACTTAGGCAGGAGTCTTCAGCTTGTCTTACACCGCTGCTATACATACAGCAGTTCTAAGGTTTTGATTTTTGAGAACTGAATTTAACTCAGACCATGTTCAGCCCTTAACTTCTCACTTTGTCTCTTACTTGTGATCCAAACCCAGCAGCCGTACTTGCATTTTTAGAATAATCCTGAGGACTTTTGGAGAGAAGGATATGCTTACTACATGCACTACAATATAGATGTGCAATCAAATATGTTTTTCCACGGGGGGTGTGGGAATATATCCTTTAAATAAGGGTATTTAAACTATAATTAAAGCAAGGAAATTAATGGAACAGAGTGAACTGGGCCATAGTACTGCTTTCTAAAAGCAGATGAGAGTGAGTGGTTTTGATTTTAGATACTTTTTTTTTTAATATCAGGGACATCTTTTCAGCAGATGGAATGGGTGTGCCCCATGTGTAGGTGTCTAGGCACCTGCTACTGCTCAGGGGCATCAACTGTTACAGTTCATCAGTTTTGTAGTGGCTACAGGAGAGTAAATCCTCCAAAGTCTGACAGTAGAAGACATGCTACAGTGTGAATTTTATTGCTTACACTGACTTCCTTGATGGGCTTTTAACTTCTCCATGGATATTTTTAGTGAAGTTTTAATTTTTTTTTCATACAATAAACCGAAACCATTTCTTACCTAGATCACAAAGCAAAATGCACACAACCTATCGCACATTCTCAGTTAGCTCCAAAGTGTTTTGGGTACTTAATGGCTCATCTGTGTAACACGCACTGAATCACATTGAACGGCCCTAAATTCACATGGTGCAATTCTTCTGAAGTCACTATTTTGGGAAATAGCGTAACTGGCAGTGGGAGTGGCTCTAAGTTCGCTGGAGAATGATTCATGTGTAAAGAGGTTCACGTGCTTGACTTCACAACGGACATTGTGTTAGGTACACCTGTAAATGTCGTGAGCCATAGGAATCGCTCTTCCAGCAAAAGGTTCTTGAGTATGTTAAAAACTGGAACACAGCACCCAGTGACATATTGTCTTATAAAATTCATTTTTAGGAAAATAATTAAACTAAGAAGAAAGTATTTCAAGCAGAGACTTTTATGATCTTTCTCTGTGCTGTTACTTAAGTCTTCAGCACGCTCGTAATTTCAAAATGGCCAGATTGTCGAGTTTTCTCAGCGTTTTGTTTCCTGAACTGGATGCGGCCACGCCAAGTTTCAGTTTCAAGAGATTATTTTTCTGTTTTACCACTAACCAAGTTGTAAATTTCCCTGAAAGAAAAAAAAAAAAGTTTATAATGGAAATGTTGACACAACATTCAGAAGAGCGTTGCCAATGTGACACTCCGCTACAAGTTGTGCTGTAATGATTTATATTGTTTCCAATTATTTAAAAACTATTTTAAATCACAGCCAAGTCCTGCATAATACATGAACCTTGAAGGATTCCCCAACAAATATTAGGTCACTACACATTTCAATTTCCCGCTCTATGTTTAAAAGGCGGCATCTGGCAGTTGAAAGACTAAACCCTCAGTCAACAAGTATGGTATGATAGATACATGCTGGAATATTACGTTCACCTAGTAGCTTTCTGTAAGTAGGTCATTCAATTTTACAGTACTCTAAAACATCACCAGAGAGCTTCCTTACACAGTATCGCCAGCCAGCAATTGACTCTGAAAAAGTTGCACTACCTTGATGCTTAGTACTTTATTACGGAAACTTGGTTCACTTGCTGGTCTACATGCCGTACATGATCTAGGAAAGACCTTCTTAATTTGTTGTAGAAGGTCAAGTTCCACCCGCTCTAAAAGTAGATTTTGGTTTTTTTCTTTTCCCTTTATGTTTTCTTCTTCAGGACCAGGTATTATTAGAAAACTTTGCAGACAGGCACCTAACGCAAGACGTCACCCAAAAGCCATGGGAAAGAGGATGTCTCGGAGTCCTCTGAGCTGGGCCACGTTTCAGGTTTGGGAAGGTGGGGGGAGTCTAGCTGGTGCTTGCTTGAGCAGCTGCTCAGGCAGGCGGATCGCCCCTTCCTGCCTCGCGTGGTACCCTGCGGTCCGTAACCCATGGTGTTTTGTCGCGCCATACTTTGGCGAGAAGCGGCGTTTGCTGGCCGTGGCTGCGAAAACCGTCACAGGTAGCAGCATTACACCTCCGGCACGGCGGGTGGCCTTTGGCAGCACGGAGAAAACGTTCGGATGAGTTTTTACGTCCATCCGCGTTCCCACCTTGGCCTTTAAGATACATGCCTCGTGACCCCTTGCGAGGCTCGCCACAGACTCGGCGGGAGGACAACATCCGTGTTTGCTCACCCTCCCCTCATCCCTCAGCCTCACCACGGTCGCCTCAAGCGCAGCCCTCCGCCTGCGGCCCGAGGAGCCGCTCCGGCCCTTCGGGCGGGACTCGCCGCGGCCTGCCTGAGGCGGTGCCTCCAGCCGCCCCACG